>MCFA01000177.1:0-87383 GCA_002105025.1 Clohesyomyces aquaticus
AATCACTCAGCTTGCTCAAGCACAGCAATCCGCAGTACGTCCCTCTCTTCACCCACAGATACCCGCAGCATCCTATTAACTGATAAAAGGTGTACAACTACATCGCTCAGCGCGATGCCCGCGTCCAGCGAGAACTCGCGCAATCTGCGAGTCAGACGGCCTTGGCTTCCAAACGGGACAGCTCGTCAATGAAGGGGATTGCAATTCTGACTATGGTCTTCCTTCCCGGAACCTACATCGCTGTAAGTTAAATTTACCGATAATCTATCTCTCAAGACGCCCCATCTTCCCGATAGGTTCGCTAATTAGCTCCAGACACTCTTCACCATTCCAGGGATGCAAACCATGCGCAACAACTTCAGTCTCTACTGGGCCGTTACACTCCCTATAACCCTGGCCGTGCTGGCTGCTTATGCCATGTACCAATTCTTCGTTGATCGGAAACATCGCCGCGAAGATCTCTCACTGAATCTAACACCAGGTCCGAAAGAGGGCGAGGAGAAGGGTCAGGAGGCCACAGAATCGGCGGCGTAGGTGGGTGCATGAGCGTATCGAAATTTCGAAGTTGCGAAGAATTTGGATGGGACGAATGGCGACTAGGGATAATAATGAGGTTGGCAGAAGATATGAGCTTGCGGGTGGGAATATATGAAGGGATATTTACCGCGATGCAAAACATTCACTCTTTAGATAGGGAATCAGTTGACATTGGAAACCGACATTGAACGACTAGTGACAAGGATATGTTAACCCAGACAGACCAAAAGCCCAACCCAAACCCAGTCCAAAACCTCACCGTATTCTGTGTAGACACACCAAGGCCCTGTCACATTCACAGATCCATCATTCTTGTCGCCGTTCCTTAGCCTTCCCACTTTCCTCTTGATGAGTATTCATTCTCAAAACCCCAACAACCAAACCATCAAAGACTCCGGCAAACTTTCCAGCCCTTGCTATCTATGCATTTACTTTTCTTCGCGTGCGTCGTCGGGGCTCGCTTGTTGTGCCCAGCGCCTGCTAGCTCAAGGCGGCGGGCAGAACTTTGTCGCGTCCAGGCCACGAGTTCGAGGAATTTGAGGAATTTGAGGAATTTGAGGCTAGGTTTCAAGATATGTGAGTGTGCCTGGCAGGATTTGTCGGTCAGGATGGGTACGGGCTGGAAGGCGGATAGATTTAGGGGTGGGTAGTGTAGGGGGTGCCGATGTGGGGGACGTACCCGATGCACGTGATACCCGAGTCCGGCCCCAAATCGATGGATTCCAAGGTTCTCATCACGCTTCCTGACGTGAACCGTCCTTCTATTCAACAAAATCCGGGTCACCTCGACGCTATTAACGCGCTAGAGCACCCTCAGTTAAGCATCACTATCCTGAAGACGCTCCTCATACGCCATGACGCCGCACGGCTGCACTCAATTATCGCGTGGCGCGTCTGGCGTCTTCGGAATCTTCAGCTGCACATTCGAACCCGCACCCCGGGCACTACTCTCCAGCCATGCATTGCACACGCCGGCGAATGCCGAAGACGCGGCGCTGGGAAAGGGAAAGTCAATGGGTTGCGATTTGGGAGATAGAGTTTCATTCGAGACGAGACGGCGTTGGGATTGTTTGTGTGATGGATGGCATTGTGCGGCAGGTTGTGCGAGATAGAGTTTTGGCGGCGATGACGGGACGAGATCGCGCTGGGGGCGGAGAGATGTGGCGTTGGTGTTGAATGCCAATTTGGTGGTGGAGTTTGGTACCGAGCGTGACAGGACACGATGCTGTGCGGATTCCCACGGGTGCCATGTTAATTTGCGGGCTAGGTACGTAGTCTGCTATTCCTTGGAGATTAACTAGTGCCGCGAGTAGGTAGGTTGGCGTCTCTAAGGTTTGCCGGCTGGCATTTCAGGGCGACGTTTTCCGCGAGGGAGTGAATGAAGTGCTATGGGCTGTGGGCTGTGGGCTGTATACCTAGGACGGCTACGAGCGCACGGCTGGGTATCCAGGATTTGTGACCGGAACGCATCATCGTGGCTACAGGGTCGAAGCTAGACGGACGGCTCATGAAGCGTCTCCCCGAACACTACTACACAAACGTGTGTAGTCTCGAACCTGAAGCTCAGACAACGTGTTCCTGCATTCGAGCCTCAGTCTTGAACAGGAGGAGAGCGAATACTCCGTGCCTTCGACGAAGAGTCCTGACCACAGGAAAAGATTCCATCACTTCTCTAACAAACTTCTAGGCGCTCACTGAAATGGGAGCCACGTTGCGGTGAGCCCATTGACCAGGTCTCTTCCATTTCCCTACATATGTCAAAGAGGCCACTGTACCATGGACAGCTCCCCACAAGTCTCTCAAAGTCCAACCTTGGAACCCCCAGTATCACCAATTCCAGCAACGACCCCAGACTTGAACTTGACTTGTGGGCCTCGATCGGTAATCTCCCGAAATAAGCTTTCTCCAAACCAGATGTTCTAGCCTGCCGCCGCTAGTGTGACGATGCTAGCCTGGAGCCAGCGCCCAGCCGCCCTGGACTGGACTGAAGAACGCCATAGCCCAGAGTGCGGCGTCCAGATGGCATATGGCGGACTGTCTCCGAAGTGACAAATTCTGCATCCTACGACTAGCACATCATTCTCGTAAAATCCAGCGCCCAGGCAGCCCTTGCTTCAGATGTTAGGATACCGTAGTGGGAATTCTTCGCGGCAAGATTGGCTGATTATCAAACTTTCTACTATTTGATCTTTCCCGTCGCTGCAGCCTTAGTGGGATCTGGAGTGTATATACAAGTCGGGCGTTTCGGCTTTTCCTGGGGTCGCAGATCAGACCACTTTCACACCTTGTCCTTTGTGTTCTTTTCCGATTTCATTGTTGACAGGACAGAAACGCACCATGGGTATCGTCAGTTTCCAGCATGTCCCGGCTCGGATCCCCGTTGCTGGGAGTGTTATCTCTATCATCCTCTCTATGGTCACTTTTGCTGTGCTGGCAGTATGTCTGAGTATGTTGTCTCCTTCTCCGAATCGAGCCTTTGCGCTGATGTACTGACGATTCGGCACATAGCAAGAAGAGTTCAAGCCATTGTGCAATGGAAGAGCCTACCGTTTTCAAGCTGGCGTAAGTATTCAGCTCCTCTTCTTGTCATCACACGCACAGCTGACTCTGTTAAAGTTATTCTTGCCATCTACATAGACTCAACATTATTCGTCTTCGTGACTGCAATCGTATCTAAGGGTCTGGGGATCAATGATTCACAGGGCATTTGTGATGGGGCTATCCTGCTATGTATGTTTATCAGCTTCAACACAGTATAGTAGGTGGCGGAGCTGATTTCATAATAGGCTTGATTTGCTACATGACTACGAAAGTCCTCATATACTACTTCCTAGTCGAGAAGGCAGTACGTCAACCACCAAGTCCTATGATAACAATTCAATGCTGATTCACTTACGCAGTACATTATTCGAGGAAGTCGCGTGCTAAGAATGAAAGATAGATTGTATCTCTTCAATTTCTTTGGCGTGATTGGTACGTCAACTGCACTTTCCCCGTAACTTGAAATTCTCATCGCATTGCTAACGCCGAGTTATAGTACCATACCTCGTCGTCATCGTCATGAACTTTGTCTTGTGAGTTTACTTCCCTGTCATCCTGGCAAAACATGGAGCAGAAGTAACTAACGCTTCCGGGTTTTTAGTCGCATTGCCTACATCAACGACAAAGGCGTGTGCATCATCGGAATGCAGAAAATCTCCATGATCCCGCTTATCTCCTTTGATGTTCTCATCAACGTCTACATGACACTGCTATTCCTCATCCCCCTCCGAAGTCAGTCACTCCCGCTCTCTTCCATCCAGCCCAATCCCGAACCCCAACTAACCTACTCCACTCCCATGTAGAAC
This sequence comes from Clohesyomyces aquaticus, assembly GCA_002105025.1. NCBI lineage: Eukaryota > Fungi > Ascomycota > Dothideomycetes > Pleosporales > Lindgomycetaceae > Clohesyomyces > Clohesyomyces aquaticus. The sequence goes on from MCFA01000177.1 coordinate 3,885, forward strand.
TCTACTCCTACCAAAACAGCAAAAACACGTCCCTCCACAAAGTCGCCCTCCGCACCTTCCTCGGCAGCTGCGCAACCCTCATCTCCTCCGTCGCCAACCTAACCATCCTCATGGTTCTCAAAGGCGAGCCCGGTTGGATCTGCCTCATGTGCTGCAACGCCGACATCCTGTTCTCAGTCCTCGTCCTCCACTGGGTCACATCTCTGGACGGGAACCGCAGCCTCACATCCTCACATCCCCAATCCGGCGTCGGCGCTACCGGAAGTCGCACCACGGGCGGCGTACAGGTCCAACGCGGAAGCACATTCCTATCCAACTCGCACGCGCGCCCAAACTCGCCACACAACCTCAAAGACGGGCAAGGGCATAAATTCGGCACTGCCGTCAACGTCTGGCCCGACCACGAACAGATCGCAGCGCATAAAAAGGGTATGGGCATGGTTACGACGGAGTGTCTGGGGAGTGTACATGGTGAGCGCGAGAGGTCCGGGAGTCAGGATGAGATTATGGAAATGCATAAGATTACGGTGAAGACGGAACATGTGAGGGAGGTAGAGATTGACGGTGCGAGTGAGGGGAGCGAGTATAGAGAGGGTGGGGCGCTGGAGATGGGGAGTCGGAGAGCGGTGAGGCCGGATGAGAGGGTTTAGCCAGGGAGGGAGGATGGTTTTTGCTTGTTTTGTTTGGTTGGACGAGATGGGATTGTGTTACGGTTGGATTGGTTTGGATTGGTTTGGATTGGGTTAAGATATCCTTCGGCGTTTTTGTTTACAGGGGTTTGCAATCGATTGCACGTGAGACCTGAAGAGTGTGTACTTGGAATAAATTAGTTCCTCATTTCAAAACTAAGAGCCTATGAGTTTCTGCTGCTCATGTTGCCGTGAAGGGTCATGTTACCCATATTCAAGCTGGTATGTGCTAGCAACATACAAACCTGCTCTTCTTCATGCACTTGCAGTCTTCGAAGCGGAATGAGTGTAATTGACCCGAAGACAAGTTCGAATCATTAAGCACAACAGCCAATCCAAGTGTGAAGTCGTGTAAAGCAATAAAGATGCTTATATTGAAGTATCAATAGTCCCAAAGGTATTATCTAAATAGAGAACGTCGAGAATCGAAGAGAAAAAACGCCAACGCTATGCTACGCTAAACCATTCAAATGCCAATACCAAATCCATTCGACAAATGCCATTCAAAACCCTGTCACTCATCCAAGCTCATCCTTTACAAAGGCTTGTTAGGCAGAACACTTCCACCATTACCAACCTTGGGCGGCGAGATCGAAGTTCCAGTTCCCGCAGCCTTTGCCTTATACGCCGCCAACGTCGCCGGTCCATCAAAGTTCTGGTTAATCACACCCGACATGCCGTTCTGGCAATGATTGCCAGCCGTCTGACTGCAGTAGAACCAGAACGGCTTCTTGTCCATAACGGGGAAAGTGAAGACGTTGGGAGCCTCGCCCGCAGCGGTCTGGAACTGGAAGCCGGAGAACACGGCGTCGTCGTTGAGGGGCACACAGGGTTTGTCGAAGGACGATTGCGCGAAGGAGTGGTTCTTGGGGAGGAAGTGGACTTCGATCAGGTCGCCGATTTCGGCGACGATGTTTTCGGGCTCGAAGTGGAGACCGCCGTTGGCGGTGGTGCTGCCCGCGAAAATGCGGTGGATAACACCGGTGGTGGGGGGAATGTAGGGGGCGGCGGAGGCCATGCCTAGGATGGTGGCGGCAGAGAAGGCGAGGGTGGTGAAGGCAACCATGTTGAGTTATTGATTGGGTAGTTTGTTTGGGTGGTAGGTATTGGTGTTGATTGGTAGTAGGTAGCGAACAGTGTAGGAATTAGCGAGTAGTGAGCGGCTAATATGAGATAGAAGCAAGATAGGAAAGTCGAACAAGAAATGGAACCGAAATAGGAAAGAGTTGTTGTTGTTGTTGGAGATGCTGTGGTGAGATGATGAGCATAATTGAGCAGATTCCTTGAGGTTATATATCCCAAGGGGCCGTCGAGGTGCTGGCGTAAACGTTTCCCCCTTCTGACCTACCTTGCCTCCCGGAGATGAGCATTCCCGAATGCCAGGCAGTAAGACATATGCAGGTTGAGCTTGGTGTTGACCAGGTAAGAATACTGTGCCTCCACCGTCCTAGACTGGTTAACTCGAACTGTGCGCGATGCGAAGGCCAGCCACCAGGCCAAAAAGGTCGGACTGACATTTCGTTACGGCATGTAGACCCCAGTAAGTCCAAACAAAACTCCAATCGGCTCTTCAAAAATTGCTAACGAGATGACAAAAGGACATGAAAATCTTGAAAATCATCTGAAATAGCTTACGGTAAGGCGAAGCACACGAGGTGCTGCTCAGCCGCACTCGGCAGTCGAGAGCTCTTGCTGACGGTCCCGCAGGTCTGCGCACCACTATCTTTAGGCTTTGACGTTAAGCTTATTTTTGATCCCGGATGTCACTCACTGACAAACGAACCCACAAAACGACCGCGTGCGAATTCGGGAAATTTGGCTGACGGTGCTGATGATGCTTGGAAATCTGTTTTCGCAGCGCCGAACTCGTTTCGACCGACTTTCTCTTCCAGGCTACTCGCACCGCACCGCCGCAACCTCGCTCCGCCATGAACGCAATTCCGAATCTTCACTCGGCGCTTCTCGTGGCGTTCGTAGTCGGGGGAAAATTCGGTCGACGATGTTTTGCGGGGTTTCTAATCGAGGGCTAAAAATAGATTGACGAAGCGTTTAACTCGACCACGAGGAGAGACCCAACAAAAGAACACGATCCCGAGGAGTCGCTGTTCGTTGTCATTTGCTGGGGCGCCGCCTTCTCGCGTTCAACTCGTTTTGATGCAGAAGCGGCTGTGAGTGTGAACCTGGATGAAACGAGGACTCCCACACACACCATGAGTGAGAGGAGAGTGGTGGTGTTGAGCTGGACTTTTGCGACACCAAGTTCTGTGGAGGCCCGTGCGTTCGGGAATATCTTGTTCACTTCCAGATGGACTTTCAAGACTTTTACAATAGGATTTGGGCCTTACTAATGATCTCAGTCTACTCACTTTGGAATTATTGAAGCTGAGTGAAATTCTCTTTGCCGCAAAAGAGACGAGCATGTCTATCACTCCTCCGTCAAGGGCTCCGTTGCGATGTCTTGAAGGGACCTTTGGGAAGACCTCTGTATCTCACTCATCACCAATCGCAGACATCGCTTTCGGGGCCGAATACGCGTCCACGTAGTACAATTACTCAACGCCACGCGGGCACCTCCTGCCTAGCATGGCAAATCTTACTACGCTTCCCCAGATTATCTTTTTCAGACAAGCACATCATGCATCTCATTATTTTTAGGAACCACCTCGGCCGTACACCCCATTCCAAATTCCTGCATCTGGGGCCGCGTACCGAGATCATCACGAGGAGACTTACACGTACACGAGGATCACCATCTTGGCCGCCTGAAGGCAGAGTTGTAAACACTTCGCCCCGACCGCGGCCTCAGCGGTCACCGGACTTACCCAAACTCGCACTTCGAATATACGGCTCCAAAGGAAAGACCTGATTCTCTTTACTGACACCATCGTACACCTTTGACCACCGCCCTTCCAGCGCCTCGGGTGTCTTTCACGCAAGCTCCGGGTCCCGTAACCATAATCTCACTAAATGTCTTTGCTTGTTAGGCGTGTTGGTGAATCCGTCTCTGGCGTGGAAAACCGACAGGTTGTTCACGAACTGGATGTCGCCTTTTTGGAAGTCCAGCGCCAGAGCGTACTTCTCGGCCAGGAAGTGTAGTGTGTCCAGCGCTTCGGCTTGGGCTTCTGTAATTGGCGGGATGTAAGGTGAGCGTGGGAGGCCTTTGAAGCCAGTGAAGGTCCGGCGGGCGTATTGAATTATCATCCTTTCGGGACTGGATTCGATTGGAGGTTGATGGTAGAGTAGTGGGCGACTCACATATCCCTTAGTTTTATCATCGAATCTTCACGGGTCAGTATATACTCGGCGTATCTCCGACAAGTGGGAACTCACGTCTCTGCAGGCCACGGTTAAGCTAAAGTCCGCACCAAATCTGGTCGCGTTGCCGCAAGCTCGTTACACACCCTCCAGCTACTGCTAACCTTACTCTTTCCACCCTCGGCCGCCGTCTCTAGACAGAAAAGAGCGATTAAATCTCCAGAATCCGTGTGGAACACCTGCTTATTGGTGGTGTACGCGGGTGCACCGATTTTGCTGGCATCAACGACCTCGGTCAAATCCTTAATGTGAATGAGGACAACATCGGCCGGCTCCCCATCGTATTGGTTGTCTTGACGGCCTCGAATCGGCGCAATATGTGAAGCCAGCCCGGCACAGATGATGAAGTTCCCTTCGCGACTGTATTTGTCTACTGAAATGCCTTGCAGAACTTTGAAACCGTGGCCGTTGTGGATCTCTTGCGAAATTGCGCGCAAGCGCTCGTGGAGGTTCAAAAGAGGGAACGTATTTTGACTAATGAAGCCGAGGGGCTTTTCCAAAGACCGGAAATGCTGCAGTGCTTTCTCGATTTCATCCAGGTCAGTTGTATTCAGCTCATATGTCCAGTTGTATCGTGACTCGATATCTTGGTTGTCCCAGACGAGGTCTGAGTGTAGTTCCTTGGGAAAGCCTTCTGGAAGGGTCTCCTCTAGTTTCTTCTCTTTCAGTCGTCGCTCACGTCGTTGGAGATACTTTTCATAGTCCGGGGTGTACCCAATATCGGGCTGGCCATTTGAAATAGGGCTGTCGACTCTTGCTGCTGCCATCTTTAAGAACTTTGTGAATGGTTGTTAGAGTGCACATTCATCGCCGTCGTGATTATTCCTGAATATATACGGTTGGGTTGAGCTTCCAAACGTCAGCGACCCGGAATTGACGTGCGCGCTCCACTAAACCGTGTAGAGTTAGATGCCTGCGCGTAGCACTCACAACACCCTATCGAGGGTGCTGCGGGGAACGCCGGAGCAAGGTTAACCATTCTACCCTGTACGGTATCGTCCCTCCCTGGAGGTCGAAAAACCCCCTGGTTCGAAAAAAACGAGCGGTACTTCAACTTTTCACTACCGCAACTCAACTTACGCATTAATATTAACTATTCTTATCTGGAAATCTCCTGTAACTGCTATCTAAGAGCTTTTTGTACATAGCTAATACAAAAAATACTATCGCGTTGTCGCCTGATCGCCCGACCCGCAAAAAGTCTCTGTCTATTGCAGATTAAGCTTTAGTTGATACAGCGCTACCACGAGGCTCTTACTGCTATCTAGTCTGCTAAGCAGGGTCTATCTAAGCCTGCAGTCCATCCCAACTTACATAGAGATTATTACTAACTTGGTGGCTGGTGTCGCATAGAGATTCATGCAGGATCGCCATGCCCGCTGGTACTTCCGCCCGCCGTCTTCTAACCTAAAGAGTACCTCGTCGCCAGACATCCCACGGGCTCGCGTGTGGACGTACGGATACAACGCAGACGTCATTAGAGGTCTTTTCTAGGCCAATAACAAGAACAGCATCTCCCAGCATGGCCGGGATCTTTTAGCGCGGCTTGAGCGGCAGATTGATAACGAAGTATACGCCCAGCCTTTTAACGAATCGATCTAGGGCTGTAACTAAGAGCAGTGTAGAAACCACTTGTGTTTGTAGTGCACAGTCTGGGTGGCATTATTCTAAAGGATGTAAGGGCCTGGAAATGCGAAAGATGGCAGCGGCTCTGCTAACGCGCTGCTGCAGGCGATTCACTGGTCAGAGATGGCCCGCAGTCGGACAAAGCTCGTTGTCTTCCTAGGGACGCCGCACCGGGGCAGCGCGTACGCAGGCTGGGGCCAGATCGCTTCCAACCTCGCCCGCCTTGCCCTTCAAGATTCGAATAAGAAGATCCTCGAGACGCTGGAGGTGAACAACGAGGTCTTGGACAACATCCACGAAGAATTTAAGACCATTGCGTTCGCTGGAGCCATAAAGATTCATTCATTTCAGGAGGCACAGGGCATCACAGGTATGAAGGGCGCAAGCGCGAAGGTGTGTGTTCTGTATAGTTATACGTGGTGCGCCGCAGAGAGAAGCAAGGCTGACAGCTGCAGGTGGTGGACGACTTTTCGTCGAAACTCGACCTCTCGCAAGTGCTGGAGACGGTCGAAAGCATTGACGCAAACCACATGCAGATGGCTAGATACAGCAGCAGAGATGACTAAGGGTATCGTGCCATCTCCGGTGTGTTGAAAACCCAGGTGCGGTAGGAGCTGGAGCGCCAGCAGATGCCGCCTGCGGCTGTGATGAAGGCGGCAGATGTCTCGTGTACGTAAGACCATTGCCTATAGAGCATAGCAAGATCAAGCACTTATACAAGATTGCTGCTACCAGCGAGTGATGCTTTATTTATCGTGCCCTTTGCGAGGGACGACTCGTTCGTTGGTCGAGAGGACACCATCGCCAAGATCAGCGAACGCAAAGCAGCCGCGTCAATACACACGCGCGTGGCTTTGGTTGGGCTCGGAGGTGTTGGGTGAGCATTGTTGCATCGTGCCTGCTGCGAGCAGTATCATTGACCAGAGACCAGGAAGTCGCAGATTGCCATTGAGTATGCCTACAGAATCCAGACGGCAGAGCCACATGTACTGGTAGTCTGGATACATGCGAGCAATCCCACCAGGTTCCGGCAGGGATACAGAGATTTGGCCGACAAGCTTTTGCTGCCTGGGCGGGAAGACGCAAAAACAGACGTCTTGCAGTTGGTGCATGCCTGGCTCTCTGACAAGCGGAACGGGCCATGGCTAATGATACTCGACAACGTTGACGATGACGGCGTTTTCTTTGGCGATGACCAAGACAGCACAGGCACAGGCGCTGTGCAGGCAGATCACGGCAGGCCGCTCGAGAGTTCCCTTCCTCAGGCGACGCACGGAACGGTCCTGATCACGTCAAGGAACAACGTCGCAGCTACCAATCTCGTTGGCGGACACGGCGACGTTGTCCAGGTCGAGCCGATGGGAGAAGACGAGGCGCTGGCAGTAACAACTGCTCCACACCAGGGTGCCATTTGGCGGCTCCAGTTGAGCAGACGCCAAGGCGCTTGTCCATGCGCGAGAGCGTATGCCTCTTGCCATTAATGTGTTTCCCTGGGTCGCCGGACGCACGCCGTGAACGGACAAATCACAGGTACTTTAACTTTAAGCAACTCGGGCGTAACGTAGACATCAAATGCTCCTATAAATTCAGATTGTTCGTGTGGTGTGACCAATCCTAAGCCCACCCCTTCCCCGCAACTCCGAAATTTCGATCTCGTCATCGCCTCCGCACCTGACTACGGAGAGCGTCCTTTCGTAGTGAACCAGGGCTGGTAGGCACACAGCACCACCATCAAGCTCTTTTCGTCCTGAAGACCCATAGATAGGTCTGATTAAAATCTCTGAGCCTTGCCACTAGGTTGATGAGTCATTGTTAGCCTTATGGGCGGGGACTTTTGCGCGCCCTTCGACTTCATCCATTTTTTGGCACACGCTTTGCACATCTTAGCTTAGCCGCTGACACGCATCAGGCACAAGCAAGGCAGCGATAGCTTAGTCATAGCCTAGTCATCACGATCACGTGACCATCAGCCTGCAGGATTTTCATAGTATCAATAGATAGCGACAGAGAATGAATCATCATCACCTTTTCTGAGTCTTTTGCTTTAGCATGTGCTACCAGCCGCAGTAAAGAGTACCACAACTATAGAATAAAAACCCTTTAATACTTCTTTGTCTGTACGGCAGTCAACTGTTTACTGTTCCTATCTTTGAATATTCGTTCGCGATGATGAGTTTGGGGCGTGATCCTAAAACAACGCCCACATCACGCTGTGTTTTTCTCACTGGTGTAACCGGATTCGTCGGCGGCACTATCCTCTCTTGTCTCTTAAAGGCACATCCTAGTGTTCGCGTCAAAGCTTTGATCCGTGAGGAAAGGGATGCTAAAGAACTCCAATCGGTCTATTCAAATCTCACCCCCATCATCGGCGAACTTTCCTCGCTTTCTCTCCTCATATCTACGGCAGCGGAGGCCGACTTCGTCATCCACGCTGGAGGTGACAATGTCCCCGCCGTTTGCGCGATGATAGATGGGTTGGCATCCCGTACCACCACTGGATCGCCCATGCCACGGCTCATCAGCCTAACCGGCCCGCGTAGTCTTATCGACCTCTCGAATCCCATCACTGGGAATCTAAGGGCGAGCAGCCGTCCCTGGAGCGATATCACGGACGCGCATACAATACTGAACGTTCCTAAGGATCGGATGCACGCTGGTGCTGATCAAACCATCGTCGCTCACAGTACTGCTAAAGGGGTGGGCACAATGCTGGTCTCTCCTGGTCAATTGTGGGGCCGGGGCAAGGGTCATCTGAAGAAGGAGAGCAATGCGGCGTTTTATTATTCAACGGTTAAGAACCGTGGACGGGCCTTTGTAATCGGCGAGGGTACCGCAACATGGTCGTGGTCTTCCATTGGTGATTTGGGAGATGCGGTCGTGTTCCTGATGGAACAGGCACTGAAGAGTGGGAGCGAGAGACGCGGACAAGTAGGAGTAAATCGAGACGGCTACTACTTTGTGCGTACCGGAGACCTGAGTATGATGGAAAGGGCCAAAGCTGTCAGTGAGCGCTTAGGTCTTGGAGAAGTAGAAAGCGTGTCGGTTGATGCCGCAAGAGAAATCCATCCGTTTGGCCCCATCATGTGGGGTTGTGGTGAAAGAACGAGATCTGACAAGCTGCTCGAGCTGGGTTGGAGGCCGAAAGAGACCGATTGGAAGGCTTTGATGGAAGAGAGAGAGGGAGAGAGGGCATAACGGTAGCAGTAAGACGGGAATACTAGTAACTACCTCTAATTTACTACCTAATTAGGGAGTAGGGGGTTTGTGTTATATAGTATTTCTTGTCTCGGCTAGGTCCATAGGGTAATAAAGTAAAGGTGCGCGTAAAAACCTAAAGGTTATTCTATACGCTACTATATAGTGATACTTTTGGTAAGGGTAGCCTTCACAGCTTGGAGATATATTTATTCCTCACAGAACTAGCATTCGAGCCCTCCGAACTTTGAAGAAATTCCTACGGCTACGATTAAGCAAAGGAAAACCGCTAAAGGAGCGATCGATAGCGCCAACGAAACGATCAACAGCATAACTAACAGACGCGGTTATTATAGTTGCGAAAGGTTTCCTAGGGGAGAAATACCTACAGAATAATAATATAAAAGTTATATATCAATAGACTTGCGAGGGAGAGACCTTAGAAGTCGAACCTATGGACTCGTCCGTTTACGGCGTGTGCCTGACGACCCAGGGAAACACTTTACACACGCTGCAGCGTATATCAAGACGCGAGCATCTACAACAACCATTTCCACCTATCTCAAGTTGTTCCGCGAGAGCGAGGCCAACCAGGTGCACCTGCTTAGCAAAAAGGAGTGGAAGGATATTCAGCGGGACCACAGCATCTAGGATGCCGTGATTGCGACATGGCAGATCTCGTTTAAGCACATCTAGAAGACAGAGCTGTCAGCTGCGGATCTGCTTGCGCTGATGAGCATATTTGATAAGCAGGGAATTCCGCGCTGGCTGCTACAGCAGACCAACACCAGCCAACTAGACTTCGACGATGCTTTGACACCTTTGCTTAGCTTCTCTCTAGTGAGGACAGAGATCGAGACGCAGGCATTGACGATGCACCGGCTAGTCCAACTGTCGATGAGGAGATGACTAGATGCGGAGAAACAGCTCGACCGATGGGTTGAAGGGGTCAATCTTGGCTCTAAGCGCGGTATTTCCGAGCGGGGACTATTCGACTTGGGAGCAGTGCAGGGTGCTTCTGCCGCACCTGAAAGAGATGGTAGGCTACAGGATAGAAGACAAGGAAGGGTTGGAGAAGCAAGCGGACAGCGCTTCGAAGGCGGGATGGTATCTGCTTCTGATCGGAGAGTATACGGCAGCGGAAGGGATGTTTCGGCTGTCGTTAGATACTAGAGAGAAGGTGCTTGGAGTGGAGCACCCTGACACGCTCACCAGCGTCAGCAACCTTGGGTCGGTGCTGGAGAGGCAGGGAAAGTACGAAGAGGCGGAAGCGATGCATCGACGAGCGCTGGAAGGATATGAGAAGGTGCTTGGGCGAGAGCACCCCCGCACGCTCACCAGTGTATACCATCTAGCATTCCTCTTCCATCAGAAGCGTGATTACTCTGCTGCTGTTGGACTATATCAGCGAGCATACGATGGCTACGTGAAAGTGCTTGGTGTAGAGCATCCTACTGCTATAGCATGTTTTCGCCACTACGAATCTGCTTTGCAGAATAGGGAGGCATAAAAGCTGTCTATAGTATACAGGAAGCGCGAGAAACGAACCCAGTTTTGCTTTCTATATTGCTATGGCTGAATCTTACTATATCTATAATGCTAGGCTCGTTACTACCTACACTGCTATCTCATGTGTTAGAGCACTAGCGGTGATAATTCGGGATTAAGCCTCTAGGTACTAACCACAGCTATATGTCCTGCGTAAGTCAGCGGCCAAAGATACCAAAAATAACAGGTGCTGTCGATGTAAAACTTGCTCACAGTCTTGTAAGCTTACTAGCGTTCGGTAATAACTATAGCCGCTAAGATTACGCGAGACGTAAGGATCGTGCTGTAATAGCTAGGATCAGCAACTAGCTTCGGGCGGAAGTACTAGCGGGCATGGCGATCCTGCATGAATCTCTATGCAATACCAGCCACCAAGCTAGTAATAATCTCTGTGTATGTTAGAATGGACTACAGGCTTACATAGATCCTGTTTAGCAGACTAGGTAGTAGTAAGAGCCTTGTAGTAGTGCTGTAGCGACAGAAGTCTAATCTACAATAAATAGAGGCTTTCTGCGGATTAGGCAGTCATGCGACAACGCAATAGTATTTTTTATATTAAATCTGTACGGAGTGCTCTCAGATAGCATTAATAGGAGGCGTACAGAGAAGAATTGCAGATATCAATACGTGGGTTGTGTTTGAGTATCTGGAAGTCGATGTACCGCTCACATTTTTCGAACCAGGGGGTTTTTCGACCTACAGGGAGGGACGTTACAATACTTTATGTCATGAGAGACTTTCACCGGTGAAAGGCCGAAAGCCACCACCGATCGGTCTTATCGATAAGCTGTGGCACAGCACGATGCAGCTGTTCAGCCTCACCCCGATGCGCTAATTCGTGTCCGGTCTCCGAAGGACACTGAACTTCAGCAGCACGTAACTCTAAAGTAATAAGACGGAATTGATTTCTATAAAGCTAGAAATACTTAGCTTCTAGACTACTATAATCTTTGTTATATCAAGTATACTATAGGGCCAACAGAGATATAGTAATTGCCTTCAGAAGTGGGCGACTTTCGTGTTCTGCGATGAAAGCGGACACGAATTAGCGCACCGGGGTGGCCTTGCTGCACACCAATCTCGTCAGCCTGCATGATGCTCTTCAGCTCCTCTGTCTATATGATACCGCTCTTTTCCATTTCTACTACTCTTTCACTCGCACCCGTCGTCTGTCTGACCTCACAGTATGGACCCGCTCAGTGCTACGGCTAGCGTGATCGCTGTCCTTCAGCTTTCGAGCAAGGTCGTTGGTTACCTGACGGACGTCAAAGATGCTTCGAAAGAGCGCGCCCGATGCGCTATTGAGGCCTGTAACCTCCACAGTCTCCTTCTTAATCTGAGATTTCGCCTTGACGAGGGAAGTGCCGATACGTCCTGGTACACTGCCATACGAGCCCTTGCTGTCAAGAGCGGGCCGCTGGACCAGTTCAAGCAAGCGCTCGAGCTGCTACAGACCAAGATGACAGACGGAGGACGGGTGAAGAATGCTGGAGAAGCGTTGCTGTGGAAATTCAAGAAGGAGGAGATTGCTAGTATCTTGGATCGAATGGAGCGTTTAAAGTCGACGGTGGAGATCGCGTTGCAGATGGACCACTTGTGAGTGTCATAGTGGCACTGCATACAGAGCAATCTGCTTACATAAGTAACAAGTAAACTCTCACAAGCAATCGTATGCAATACTCGGACTATTAAAGACGACACTGCATCGGTTCGAGTGCACGTAGAAGACATCGAGTATCGCAACCTCCTAGAATGGGTCTCGCCCTTGGACTACCCCGCCCAGCAGTCCGACGTCATAAAGCGCAGACAGGAAGGAACAGGACAATGGTTCTTGGACGCACCCGAAGTGGCGAAATGGCGGAGCGAGGCGAAAGCCACTCTTTTCTGCCCAGGCATTCCCGGAGCTGGAAAAACTATGGCAGCTGCTATCGCGATCGACTCGCTCTTGAAGTCGGAACAGGATAGCTCGGTTGGAGTGGCTTATGTATACTGTAACTATAAGGATCGGAAGGAGCAGGACGTGACCGGCATGCTGGCTGCTATTCTCAAGCAGCTACTCCAGGATCAACCATCGCTCGCGGAGCCTCTGACGCGATTGCATGAGCAGCACGCCCATAAAGGGACAAGGCCATCAGCCGACGAGATCTCCACAACTTTACAGTCTGTCATATTAGAGCTCTCGACAGTATACATTGTAGTCGACGCTCTAGACGAGTGCCGAAACGATGACGGCACCCGCCGATGGCTCCTAGCTCGTATCCGAGATCTACAAAGCAAAGCTGATGTACGTTTTTTGGCTACGTCGCGCTTTCTACCAGACATTATAGACGAGTTTAAAGAGTTGGGAAGACTGGAAGTACGGGCATGCGATGAGGATGTTAGGCGGTTCGTGGCTGGTCAGGTTCACCGACTGCCTAATTGCATTCAACGCAAACATGAGCTACAAGAACTGGTACAAGACAAGATAGCCCAGTCTGTTGACGGCATGTGCGTATATTTCTCAACGCCATAGCAATCTGTAGACTAACTAGCTCCTAGGTTCCTTCTCGCTCGCCTGCATACCGACTCCCTCCTTGACAAGAGGACGCCAAAGGAGATCAAGGTCACACTAGCCAGGCTGTCCAAAGGCTCTGCCGCGCTTGATGGTGCTTACAAAGATGCCATCCAAAGAATCGAGGGTCAGCTAGCTGGAGACTGTGAACGAGCTAAGAATGTTCTATCGTGGATCACATACGCACAGAGGCCTCTCACCACGGCTGAGATATGCCATGCGTTAGCAGTGGAGCATCAAGAGGAGGAACTTGACCCAGAAAACGTTCCTGACATGGAAGAATTGGTGTCAGTATACGCCGGCCTTGTTGTTGTTGACGAAGAGAGTCGAATAGTCCGCCTCGTGCACTACACTACGCAGGAATACCTTGAGCGCATACGAGAAACCTGGAATCCGAAGGCACAATTGGACATTGCCTTGACGTGTCTGACGTATCTGTCGTTTGGCAGCTTCAAGAAAGGTAGCTGTTCCACTGATGCAGCGCTTGAGAATAGGCTTCAGTGCAGTGTTTTTCTAGATTACGCTGCAAAATACTGGGTCCAACATACGTTGCCAGTACAAGATGATGCGTATGACCTTGCATGTTCGTTTCTGCTCCACAGGGAATCCATCTCATGTGCAACACAGGTAATGTCAGTTTCAACATACAGATACCCAGGCCACAGCAAGGGCTTCCCTCACAACACAGGTTTCATTCACCTCACCGCACGATTCGGATTGACTATCCTGCTAAAGAGATGTCTGGAGAGCGGAAAGAGAGAAGTGGTGAATTCGGTGGACTCGAAAGACAGTTATGACCGAAGTGGTTTATACATAGCCGCCGAAAACGGTCACGCTGAGACGGTGAACCTCCTGCTCGACAAGGGCGCCGATGTCAGCGCGCAGGGTGGAGGCTACGGCAACGCACTCCAGGCGGCTTCATGTGGAGGCCACGAGCAGGTGGTGAAGCTGCTGCTCGACAAGGACGCCAACGTTAATGCGCAGGGTGGACACTACGGCAACGCACTCCAGGCGGCTTCATGTGGAGGCCACGAGCAGGTGGTGAAGCTGCTGCTTGACAAGAGTGCCAATATCAACACGCGAGGTGGATGCTACGACAACGCACTCCAGGCGGCTTCATGTGGAGGTCACAAGCAGGTGGTGAAGCTGCTGCTTGACAAGGACGCCAACGTTAATGCGCAGGGTGGACACTACGGCAACGCACTCCAGGCGGTTTCAGAAGGAGGCCACGAGCAGGTGGTGAAGCTGCTGTTTAACAAGGGTGCCAATATCAACGCACAGGGTGGACACTACGGCAACGCACTCCAGGCGGCTTCATACGGAGGCCACGAGCAGGTGGTGAAGCTGCTGCTCGACAAGGGCGCCGATGTCAACGCGCAGGGTGGACGCTACGGCAACGCATTTCATGCTGCCGCATACGAAGGCCACTTGCGAGTGCTCGAGCTTCTTATGTCGAAAGAAACTGCTATGCCGCTCCACGATCGTTATGGGCGGACGTTGCTCTGGTGGGCTGCCGCTGGCGGTAATACTGCTACTGTGGAGGTACTTGTTACCCGGTACAGCTTCGATCCTCTAATGCCCAATAAGTTTGGGCAGACGCCGTTCTGGATCGCTTCAAAGAAAGGGTATATTGAAATATCGGAGTTCCTAGGTAAAGAGTGTGGAGATACTGAGATTCAGCGACAAGCACTACCTGGAAATGACGACAATCGAACGTCTATCAGTTGCGACGTCTGTACTTTGAATGTCAAGGGGAATGCATTCCATTTCCATTGCCAATACTGCGCTGGTGGAGACTGGGATATGTGCGCGGAGTGTAAAGGAAGGGGAGCATTTTGCGAAGATGCCACACACCTTTTGGTAAAGCGTACGACGAATAAAGGAAATTGGGTTGAGGTGACGAGCTGAATATACCTCGTTGAATCTTCACGTCGCTAAGCCATTATAAGTAGAAGCTATCTATGGTTAGCTGATTGCTATTTTGAAACATATTGCTTAGCAGTGGTAATCGGTGGAGTAAAGTAAGCGGAACGCTGATAGCTATGCTTATGTGATATTAATGAAAGCGGAGTGTGGCGAATTCGCCACTGCGAGCTAGTCGATGGCCGACCCGCACCGGCGGCGATGGTTCGTAGATATAGCTGCAGATAAGAGTCTTGCTGTGCATGGCCACCATCACGGCTCTGCATACATCCTGGATAAACATGTACAATCCCTAAGACTCCCCGCGACCATCCAATGTCAAACACAAGCACTTCTCCACGGCCCTAGAGATTGCAGTGCCTACGTAAAGAGCCGCTGGTGGTTTGACGGTACCACAGCTGTGTTTCTGGAAACATGTCGAGCCTTTCCACTTTCGTACAGATGTGCTTGCAACGACGGCGCTCTTCCAGTGATACTCAACCTACTTCCCGAGTCGATTCCTAGGGCCGCAGCACTCTATCTGATCTTATCTCCTTCCTATCTCACCGTATTCCCTTTCAATGAGCTAAGACTGATCTCGGCTACTACTTGGTCTAGGAATCGGCGCCGGTTCGCTCGAGTAGCATGAGGACGTGGTGGCTTGAGCAGGTCTTTCGTTCGGTCAGCAGAAGGCACAACGGCGGGGTTCGCAGCTCGAGGCAGACGTGAATAGCATGTCTCTATGTTACAAAAGTACGTATCGTCGTGCGTCGGACCAAATCTTGTTCAATGGCTGTGTGAGCAATTGAGACGCTCAGACCCAGTAGCTACCTAAACGAGCGCCGAGTCCTTTGGCCTCAACACTGCTCCTAATCCTACATAAGCCGGATTTAGTGTTATTCCGAGCGCTTGTGTGTTTCGCACAGCCACATACCTCACAAATAAAATACCTGCGAATGGATAAGGTGAGACGTGCGGGTTACGTCCCATTAGCGAGGATTAGTGATTCGCTTCCGCTAGAGGTACCAATTAGCATGGCGGCCAAGCATGAAATTGCGCCCTGCAGCGCACATTGGGTTGACGATGACTTCCCAACACCAGAGGGAGGTTCTGGGGCTCGGGCAAGGTCATTCTACAATAAAATTATAGCAATAAGGACTTAACGTTGGCGCTAGAGGGAAGGGAGTCCGTTACACTATGAAAGCATGTGCTTACAAATCTGGCTCCAAGACCACTATGTAAACATAATTCTTTTAGCAGGAGTAGATAACTAACACTTATAATTAGCCATAAAGCATTATTTTTACAGAATTATAGCAATATTTGTTATGTGCATGAGCTCTCCAGCTGCTGAAAGTCAAAAGACCCTCATTTTTCTCAGCACACAGTGTTTCTCACTACGCAGTGAGGGACGTTACAATACAATGTAGGCAAGCTACGGGTATCCTTAAAAATGTACAACTAACATAAAAATAAATGGAGAAAACGTTGCTAATGCGCATCATCCATATACCCCTCTTCACTTCGTGAAACATCCGAAACAGGCGGAGATGGAGGCTGAGCATGAAGCTGAGGGATGACCAGCAACTCTCGTTTCGCATCTGGAAGCTGCTCACCATCATCTCGCTGGCGTTTTCGCGTGGGCGATGATGTCGCGCTTTCGATTTGACTTATTACCACTTCCGCCAGGGAAACCCCCTCAACTGGAATAGCAATATCATCCACTGTCTTTTTTTGATGTCTTTGCGCTCGCCGTTTCTTGATGAACTTTTTCCACTGGGCGATGGCAAACATTGCCAGCGCGGCGCGTCCAAAGTGCGTGGTTCGTGCGGGCTTGAGGCCTAGCCAATCGATTCGTCGGAGGCCCACTAGGGATTTGTTGCGGAAGGCTTTGGACAAGTTCCTCGTCAGATACTCTATCTGCTCACGATTGAGAGAGTCGTCACGGAGGGCGAACCGAAGGGTCAGATAACCCCGTGGTGGGTGAGGGAGTGAAGGCTTGCGCGCGCATTCTTTGTCCCGTTTCAGGGGCGCTAGGCGGATATGTCTTTCGTGGTGCTTGAGGCGGAACCAGAGTTGAGACGGTGTGTCACGACGATTTGGATTCAGGAGTATGCGCTGATTGAGGTGGAAGGTTGTGAAGGACCGGTCTGCAAATTCGTCTAAAAGCTCCTTGAGCGCGTCGATCAGCGCTCGTGTAAAGGAATTCTCGCCCGGCGAAGCTGTTGTCTGGTCGAAGGCGCAAGCGCTTAGGAGTTCGAACGTTCTGGTGTCCTCTTTTCCTGACTTTTGTAAGTTGCTGGAATAGCATGTGTCCAGGATTGTCAACACGTCTCCCTCAATATCATCGGAGCGGAGAGTCTCCTCTGCTTTGTCCCAGTTCGCTCGAGCGTCATTACTGAAGCCTTTCTTCTGCATCGGATTGATACTGCCAGTCAAATGCAGAGACTTCCCATCGTGCACACCATGTCCAGTATAGTACACGATCAACAAGTTATTCGGTCCGTCATGCCGTCGAACAAAGCTGGCGAGGTGCTCTGCTATCTGATGCTGGGGCTTGCTCGAGACGTCCAACTCGACGGTTTTGGTATGGTAATGAAAGCGGTCGCGGAATATGTCTTCGAGTTCCTGGGCCTTGACTTATTGTTAGCATGTCTTCTTTAAGAATGGGGATCGGCTTGCTTACTTCTTTTGATGTCTTCAACTCGTCCAATTGGTCCGCCCATTTGATAATCAGCACTGCAACCTCTTTGTAGCCATCCGGTAGGTTCATATGTCTTGCGATCGACTCGTCCCACCACATCTGCATCTCTGCGGCGCGCTCCTGGGCAGCGATGTCTTCAGGGGCTGGTTTACTCTGAGAGCCGCTTGAGTTCTGGGAGGATTCTCCATGATATCCCAGGCCATCATCGATCGACTCCACTCGTATGTCGGCATGGATGACCTTGTTCACATACGGGTTCGCCGTCGTGGCAGACATGTTCGTCTCCATCGTGTTCATGAGTTGGAAGCGTGCGTTCGTTGAGAGGGCCACCCGTCAAGGTGGGAGCCAGGCCTTAAGGCCTGAGGGGTGTTCGCAGATGGGGCCATTCCAACGGATTGCGTTCACTTCAGCCCCCATATCTGGTGGGAGAGGTAACGCCAGGGCCAGGGCTGAGGAGGATCGAGAGGGGGTATTGCCGCAAGGGGATAGGTCCGGGCCGTTTCCGCTTAGTAAAATCTTCCTTTTGGGGGCCAAAACCATCTCCACTGGCCAGAATCATTCACGCCTCCTTCCTGATATTTATTGGCGGCTTTTAGAATGAACTGATGAGCGATGCAAGCCTGTCAGATTTTCGTTTGGAGCATGACAGCGGGGCGGGAACGCAGGAGTTGCCGGTCAGCGACAACCTCCATCCAGCAGGCTGTGCAAGCATCTCTGCATAACACGTTCAGCCACCGCGAAAGTGCCACCAATTTGGTCCCAGGCAACACCAACAAGGCTCCAAGAGGCCTGCAACTACTGGCCCATATATGAGTATTGTGGCCTACTTCTTCGTCCCTTCTCACGCATCTCGCAAGGCCATCACGCTGCAGGACCCCACCATTCGCCTTACCCTCGCATCGACTGCCACACGAATCAATATGGCAACCCAAGAGCTCGAAGTCCAGCCCGTCCAGGATCTTCTGGTAAGTTTGCGAGACGTAATATACGCCACATGACGCTGACGATTGATCTCACAGACCGAGGAGCTACTGGATGAGGTTGAGGAGATTTCATCGGACGACGCGATTCCTGAGCACAAGTCCGGGACGCGAATCGATCCTAACGACCTGATGGCACGTTCTTTCCGCTTCACCTGGTACTTCGACAAAGTTTTTGCTAACATAATGATAGGCGCCTCCAAAATTCGAGATAGGCGACGCGGTTCATATGAGCACCAACATAAATGGCTTTCTCACGCGTGGGGACTTCTCCATAAATAATTCTCGTTACAGAAAATCCAAGAAGTATTGGGAATATCAACTCGAACAGTCTAAGGGCGTCCTGTATGAGAATGGCGCCTGGGTTCGGGAGAAGGACCTCAAGAAGCAATCACGACGAAGGTAATGCGCAGCTGAAATGTAACACATTGTGGCTGTGTAGTGTTCATGCGGCCTGCGGCGCATCCGCATCGGATTTTAGGCAGCCACAGTGATTGATTGGAGTCTGGGCGTTTCCGGTGGCTGGGATCGGGGCGGTCAGCTCCGGATGATCATTTCACCTCACTTTTCCTTTACTCTACATAGACGGCACACCCGCCACATTTCATTGTTCCTCATGAGCCACCGCTGATTTCCAAATGTCAATGTGATCACTTCTCGTGTTCCTGTCGCCCAAAAGTTCTGCCATTTGGCCTGTTCTGTTTGTTGCGTGCGCAGGCCGCAGTTGTCAGCCGCCAAATGGCCCCCAACCGTTCCATGACTGGCGATACGATGATTTCAGAGAAAGACCCTCAATCGCCCACATCGCCGGCAAATACCGATAATTCTGGCGAGACGCTGAGAGGAGACGCTATCATTGAGATCCACGATCATGGTAGTTCAACATCTCGCTCGTTAGTGGACACTCACTCATCGGTGAGCGAGGACAGTGCACAGCCTCGTAAGTCAAACTTCACGGCCCCCAAGGAAGGCCTAACGAACGGCACACCTCTTATTGAATATGTGACATTGAGACTTGCGCAGGGGATAATAAGCGCCCAACTATTTTGCGACGCATCACAGGCCCATTCAAATCGGAGCCGGAGCCTCGAGATATCACCGAAACCAGGACCCGAAAATGTAAGCAAGACAACACTATTAATATTTAGCCAAGCTCATTTGTATCAGTGGAAGAGACACCAAATGGCTTTCCGCGTCTTGCTGCCTTCCAGTCCTCGGAGGCAAACTTCTCACTTTATCGCTCGTTCAACTACCTTCATTCTCGAGTTCTGTTAGACCTCCAGGACGAAATTACCTGCCTCGAGAAGGAACTTGATGAAATCGATTGGATTGACTCCCAAAATGCTCCCAACCGCCTGATGTCTCGGGAGATAGATGAAGATAAGGCCGTTGATGAAGGAGATACCCGAAATCGAAGAGTAATATTACGTGAGATCAAGGACAAGCTCCTGGAATACGGTAGGCTTTTCGTTCAAACTTGCGCTAGTGCTCATAGACTCACGATATGTAGATGAAGTATTGATCAAAGCCAGGTCTCTCGAGGCCTTCCAAAGACCAAGTGACCGTAACTACCGTAGTGTTCGGCGGTATTACCACAACACCGCGCCTCTTATGGACTCGGAAATGGACTCTATTCGCAGTAAGGAAGACACTGTTTCGCTCGCCAACGGTCGCGAATGGGCAAAATTTGACGGCAGCGTCGAAACCATGATTGGCAGCTTTGACAAGGGCTTGCAATGGGTATTCAGAACAAAAGCGCCTCCTCTCCAGGTACGTTACCACACACATTACCAAGCAAGAGTACGCACCAGAGCATAAAGACTCACGTATCCCCACAGAGATTCTTCCGCACGCCCGAACTAAAAGCCAAGACCACAAACCAGTACATCAGCTTCTACAGCTCATCCCGGATCGACAAGCTGATCAACATCCTCATCACCTTCGTCATCTTCATTCTTCTCGTGATCCCAGTAATCACGATGTACCAGCTCACGAACACGGCTACGCACGCAGGTGGTGGTTCCGGTGTGAGCTCGGGTGTCGTAGACTCTAACACAAGAGACACGTTCAACGCCGTCGGCGTGTTGATAGTGTTCACGCTCTTGTTTTCCGCTGCCATGAGCCTTCTCACAAAGGCTGCAAGACATGAATTGTTCGCCGCTAGTGCAGCATATTGTGCGATTTTGGTGGTTTTCATTGGGAATTTTACGGGTCCGGGTAATTAATAATGAGAATGATGAAGTTACGGCTCTAATAAATTTTATCCGAATGCTCTCAAATACTCTGATTGATCAACAGTACAGTATGCATACCTACCTCTGTAATCGCAATAAAGTTGGCATGAGCGGGTCGAAGACGACACGACCCGAGCACGCTCAGCATCTAAGTCAGGTAAAGCATGTCGAGCAGTGGGTGAATGATTGGCTCGGCTGCGAGCCGCCACGGTATTCAACCCACACCCCCACATCGTCAAATCTTGTTCGCACCCAGACGCATCAACGTTAACTCCGTGTCAAGGTGCCATTATTTCACAAGCTCTTCAGACCAGGCCGATCTCGATCGTCATGCCGGTTGATTGCAGTACAGACGCACAGCAGAAACGAGGGGAAACACTGTTCCCCGTTTCTCCATCGTCCGGCTCATTACCTTCACATTAATTTTATGGGACCTTCTCAACTTCTGCAATCGCCACTGCCCAAACTACCTCGGTAAGACTTCCAGTATGTCCAACCCGAATTGTTCACTTCTGGCCCTTCCCCAGGAACTGATGGACAGCATTACTCTCCACATCGGTCGCCAGGACTTGTCCAATTTATCAATCGCATGCAAGTATGAGAATGAAAACTCTGGAGTTCGTTTACAACAACATCACCATGGTGTGGAAAGGCAATGCCTTGACTACATCCTACGGAGGCTATTTTGAGACCGTGGTTTCGCCACGAATCGATTTACTCCTTCGGACAATACTGGAGACGCTGCAAGTCAAGGTGCTGGAAAAGAAACCTAGCTACACGCGATGGATCTCCACGAGTCACTTGTTGGCCGAAGGCTTCGAAAGGAACCAGATATCTTTCACGCCAAGTCTGCCCGAACAGTCTCCTAGTGTCGGCGAGGTGCTCCGGGAAGTCATGCAAAACAGGGACTCTGCATGGAGTGACATTGTTCACGCAGCCATCAGCCACGTTTCTGTCGACGCGTTCATCGCCTTGTTTCTGGGTTCGTGTACGAATCTAAAATCAATCACGTTGGGATTCTCTCTCGTGAAGAATAATTCGTTCATTGCACGCATCTGTTCTTATCCTCCTATGGGTGCTTGCTTTGACTGAGTAGGGGCTTCGCGCGCAGTACCAACAACCGACCCACCGCCGCCACCACGCATCCGAAGGGTCAGCACCCCCCACCGCCAGCCAGATAGGAGGCTACCGCAACCTTAAAACCCCATTTTTCACCATGCTGCATGTCAATGCGATTCATCAGCCGCGGCTGTTGATCGTCTGCCTCTCAAACGTGGTACAATATGCGAAATGGCATAGCATCGCCTCGTGCATCGGATGGAAGTGGTTGCGATTCGCACCAGGGCCAGGGCGAGACTCATCAACCTGCATTCGCAGAGAGCATAGCTTCTTAGAGTGTACTTCTGCTTCCATGAATTTCAGCGAGTGTACGACATAAAGCCCCTCGTAGGAACGACCAAGGAGAGAGCAGTTCTCTATACTTGCTTAGCATCATGGCACACACGCATACACGACCTCAACAGCCGCGAAGCTCTTACCAACCTACCCCCCAAGACCGAATCGTCGTTCAATCGCAATTACCATGACCACCAAAATACCCAGTACTACAGTGGTCCCAAATCGATGCCCTCTGGGGCCACCACGAAGGACGTCCAGAATACTGTAAATTCGGTCGATCCGGCCGAGCCATGCGGATGGTCAATCTGCTGGGAAACGCCTCTCACGATGGTGATATGATTCCTCATAGCAACCGTCATAGCTATCATACATTTCATCTACCGATGGTATCTTAATGGACGACCCGTCAGGGCCACTATCCCGCAGACCTGGAACAACGCTATCTTAGTTGGATAAGCCAACCTATTCTCCACCTTCCTAGCTGCAGCTGCATCCTTCGCATTTACGCAGCTTCTTTGGTGGTACTCAACGGCGGTCACGTCCTTTGCCAAAATTGATGCACTATTTGGACCCAATTTGAGCCCGCTAAATCTCTACCAGCTTGGCTCGTTGAGTCCTTTGGTTTTTTTGGGTTGCTGTTTCCATTGATTTTGGTAGCTACGATCTTTCCACCTGGGAGTCTTGTGGTACAGCACACTGCGGAACTTTTTCCATTCACCCACTCAAAGAGTCAGATTTTCTCCCTCATTAAGTAGGAAAACCTAACTTAATGAGTGACAGAGGGGATAGGTCTCCATAGAAAAGGATGTTAACTTATTTAAATCTTAAGATTGCTAAATGTGGGTCCCCTAAAGTTGCTCGCGGTTAGTAGGTCCTTACTAGCCAGGGCTTGGCAGCCAATATAATATAAAGCCAACTCCCTCCTCCCTCCTCTATTTCTCCTCTACCATCTATCTCTACTAACTCTACCGCTATTATTGCTATCATTGCTATTATCGCTATCATGGCTATTATCTTCATCGTTTCCATCATCTCTATTAGTTAAGTATATGTATAATATGCAGGGTTAATCATAGACTAATTACGATGCAGATCACGATGCAGAGAGAGCTCTATTCAAGGGCAGGAGGGGCAAGAAGGGCAGGGCAGGGCAGGTAGTGAGTGGGGCCTTAGTGTTAAGGGGCCGTGGGGGAGGGGCCGTAGGGGAGGGGCTAATAGTTGGAGTAGTTGTTTAGTACACTAAAATAGTACGCGGGTACACTAGATTAGCTTCCTAGAATAGCTTCCTAGAATAGCTTCCTAGAATACGGATCTTGGCCTACTAAACCTGAGCGAGCAGAAATTAAACTTCCAGCTAAAATCGTTAAAAACGGGCTATTTTTGTTTCATTTTTTCTACTCATTAAGTGGGCATTCCCATGTCAAAACCCCCCCTCATTGAGTTGAATGACATCCGTAGTGCAACTGTCCCACCACGATGAAAGACTGATCACTGTTTCCACACTTGATGTCAGCGTGCCCAACAGTCCGTAATACGGTACGTAGGTACGGTATACGGTCCCCCCCTAGCGTGGGTCGTTAGCATGGTATAGCGGCGTAGGGTATTTTTCTTATAAAAGACCTCTCCTTTGCCTGTTCAGACGCTTTAAACTAATGACCTATGCTTGGGGGGGGACTGTACTTGCGTATTAGATTTAGGCGAGCCGTACCGTATTACGGACTGTTGGGCACGCTACTTGATGTGCATCATCGCGGGGATGGATCTGCCGGAGTTCCGGTTGGAATCCTGACGGAGCTAACTTCATGGCCCTGCCATACATCTCAAATGGACAATTCATCTTCGATATAAGCTACAAAGACCAAGATGTCAACGGTGCGCAAACTGACTTACGGAACATCAGCTGTGTAACCATGTATGCAACGTATGAAGCGCGCGTCGAGTTCAATAACTCAGTTCAGACTGTGGTAGTGAATAGCACAGACAAGAAACCCCTAAATGCATCTGCTTGGGCAATCGGCGAACTTTTCTATGACGTCCTTCAATCCACGCCTTGTCCGGCTGGCTTCTGCTACAGCGAATCCACTTTTCATAACTACTCTCGCGACGAGTTGTCGGACATCTATCACGGAACGCAAATCCGCTCCATCCGAGAGACTCTCGTGTATGCAATGAGTGGTGCCATTTCGTCCTTCGGTATCGACCAACCAAATCTTCCTGACTCTACCACCACCGTTTCCCGCGCAAAGCGAAGCTAACACAATGTTCAGGCAGCGAGGGTTACTTTACTACCAACACCATCATACAAGAAACAAGTCTGGCAAATGTAGTTTACAATCAAACTGCATACATCTACATCGATATCTACTTTGACCCTCCCCATCCAAAGTCGAAGAGCTCATGAAGAATGTCACAATTTCCATCTTCAACGACGCCACAAACCTCACCTCCACAACGGCAACGCAAACAGTCTTCGAGCCCTCCTATGTCTTTCAAAAACAGGCTTGACTCATTGGCGCTTATGCGGGCGCTCTGCTCGTTTGTCTGGCATTCTTGGTTTTAGGCTTCGTTGCCTTGCTTCAAAACGGCGTGCCTGCGACCTCTAGGGGCTTCTTACAAATTCTTTGTACAACCACCCACGAGGATGGAATCATGAACCAGCTGGCAAAAAGATCGTGTTTGGGTGGCGTCGTCGGAGTACCGAAAGAATTGTTGAACTTGGAGGTCAGATTTGGCCAGGTGGCAGATGGGCATGGGGGAAGATTTGCGGCCTTCGGAACTGTGGACGAAACTGAGAGTTTGAAGAAGGGACGATTCTATGGCGGAGAATTTGTGTCGTACAATGTCGCCGGGGGATGCATCTCCAAGTCGCACGCTCCCATTTGTCATCCTCTTCTTTATCTGAATTGGAGTTACCTTCGGCATGAAACATACTCTGATCAGGACCGGCTCAATACGCATATATCAGCAAACCTTGAAAACGATTCCGGTGCTTATGAATGAAATACTCTCCAGCGGGGACACATTCACTCCGGCTTTCTCAAAATGGTTAGCGTGATGCACGGACTTTGTCATCTGCTGGACCTCGGGAACTTTCTTACTCCGTTTGAAAGGCTGATACTGCAATCGTGGGCTGGCGATTGTATCGCTTATGCTACGAGAGTCTGTCTGCTGCTTCTTGGATTGGAAATCAAGTCTCGCACCAACAATAATGTGCCTAAAGCTTGATAGTTTCGAACCTTGGCAACTCGACCCGGAACTCCGATTCTCCGCCTTCAAGTTGCAGGGCTCCTGCAAAGGAACTCCGTGTTTTAGTGCATTCAATATGTCGATGGTATGTATGTATGAAGATAAGATGCAGGTCTTCATCCGCTTTGTACCGCTTGGTCTGCACCCACCTCCTTAATTGCCAGAATATTGTCCAACAATCATATTCATCTCTTCTAGCAAAGGCCGATCTGGGAGCCTCGGATCTTTTCAATGTCAATGGCATGGTGTAAGTGATCAAACATACCTACCGATATCCAATCCGAACTCAACCACTTTCCCAGCTTCGTCGTCACTGGTGGTGGAAGTGGCCTTGGAGACATCTAGGTCAATGGCAGTCTAATTCCTATCTCCTGCGATATATCCTCGAAACAATCTCTCGAGACCGCTGTTTCTTAGATCTCCTCCCACATCCCCTTCGTCAACGCTGTGATCGCGAACAGCGCCATGAGCGGCCCTATAACCAGCCTCGCCCCAAAAGATCCCTCGACCACTCTCTCCGAGATATCATCTTCGCTCCTATCACTCGACTCTTCCACCAACCTTCGAATTTCTCCACGAACCTCATAGGCGCATTCAATACCTTTCTATCCTTCCTCCCACTTCTCGAACAAGGGAATATACACCCCGAAAGTCGCGGCAAGACAGACTTCATCCAGAGTCAGTTCATTACGATCACAAGTATGGCGGGGCTTGCGAGAAATGAAAATGTGAGCCATATGTACGCCGCGAGCAAGGCCGGACTGATTCATCTTACGAAAATGCTCGCGACGGGTTTTGCGAATCGGGGCATCCGTACCAATTCTATTTGTCCGGGGCTGTACATCACCGAAATGACAGAGGTACGTGGACAGGCTGACGATTGCTTTCCCATCGAGTGGAGGTTTGGAGATCATTGTATTGATTTGATGGACATTTTAGCTTTGGTCTGAAGGAAAGGATTTGAGTACGCCGGGCAGTTTGCCGATTGAACAGCATCCGATGACGAGGACTGGAAGCGCAAAGGTCAGTGACAGGATTTGGCAACATACTTCCTATGACGTGAACTGTTGCTGATGTCGGCTCTAGGACATTGCCGGCGCTATTATCTTCCTCACTTCGCAAGCAGGTGCATATGTCAACGGCAACATTTTGTTGTCGGATGGCGGAGCCTTTTCACTTCAGCCGGCGACCTACTAGAGAGTTGTCGGACACGGGATCCACACTGTCAACTTCCAATGTTGCTACTTGTCGGTAAATTTGTTGTCTCTAATGCGAATGGTAACAATGACGAAATTTTGTCCTAGCAAGACTCAGTGATTGGTCGGCCAATTAACCGTGTTGAGGTTTGAGGATCATGCTACTGCAAAATTGGCTAGAATCGCCGCTTAGACGGCATTAATAAGCCGCGAGCTTGTAAGCACAAATCACCATCCCGTGGTTTCAGCTCGACATCTGCGCTTCAATTTCTCCGTATTCTCGACATCACCTTTCTTAGTAAAAAACTTGAAATGAGCTCGAGTTTGAGTTCATCGGGCGTAGAGAAACGGGGATCCGCAGCAACCGTGAAGGCAAGTCGAGCACCACCTTCGAGTGTACTTTACTGATCAATTAGCCAGGCTTGCGACTCTTGCCGCCGAAGGAAACGAGGATGTACGTGGGGCCCAGATTCAACAGGTTGCACGCAATGTCTGCAAGCAAAGGAAGAATGTTCGACAACCCACTTTCGTAAGCCGCGGACGAAGTCTTAAAAACGGTCAGTCGATGGAAGTCTACGTACTAGTGTAGCATAAACGTTGACTAGCTGGCAAAGAAGCAACATGATAGCGGAGTATGAAAGCCGGATCCAGCGACTTGAGTCTCTTCTCGAAGAACGTAGTGCTGCACAGCCCACAGCGCCGGATCCTCCTTCGCAGGACTTTTCTCAGCCGCTTCCAGAATGGGTCGACGATCTTCAAAGTGAGATCAGGTCCTTACCCGTAGCAGAAGGTCCATCTCTCGCGGGGCATCAATCTGACTTCGGAGCGTTTGATGATGAGTTGGGGCTGCCCGACCCATACCAGCCGGGCATGATTCAGACAACCGCTGAGCCCACTATGCCAACTATGCCAATCGATTTCATGCTTCCACCAGAGATGTCATATGAAGTACCTCAAGAGATTTCGCATTTGACTAGCGGGTTCGGAAGCGGCGCACCACGCATACTAACAGCAAGTTTGTCCGAGGGTGTGGACGAACCGCCATCATTGAATCGAAAGAGATGTGATGGCTATCTTCCTCCCCCCGAACTTGGAGCCTCGCTACTCAAAGAGTTCCTCGTTGACTTCAACACCGCCACTCCATTGTACCGACCATGGATCATCACCGAACACCTGCGGAAATGCTTCATGGGCGGTTCCGACGGTACTCCACTATTTTGGGCCAATGTCTATGTCGTTTTCGGACTTGCGCATCGATTACGTGCTATGAGCACAGCAGCTACGCCGCAGGACACTGAGATGGCGGAGTACTATCTCAATATCAACTTAGGATCTGTCTCGAATCTTCTGCTTGCGGAGCCGTCCTTAGCGCTCATTCAATGCTTATTAGGGATTGCGACACTCCTGCAAACTTCGTCACATTCGACTTCGCACGCTTTGTTTGTATCCACTGCTCTTCGAATGGCGCAATGGCTTTCGTACAATGATGACCAGTCGCAGCCAGAGGATTCGGACCGCGATATCGAGCAGCAGCGTCGGGTATTCTGGATTGCCTTTACAATGGATACGGACACAAGTCTTCTCTCCAATGCTCCCACAACCCATCGCCGCGACGATGTTGCCGCAAGTTATCCGGAAACCAACCTTCAGGATGATGCGGGAGCAATTAAGGCGGCCGACGGAAATTGGTCTGCTAATATTTTCTCTTTGAGGATAGGCCTGTCACTGCTCCAAGCGGAAGCAATGGAGACGGTTTTATCAATCAACGGCCGAAGGAGAGCTCCTCAGGAAAGTATCGCCACTGCTCAAGGCTTACTGCAGAAACTTGGGGTTTTCCATAGCCATGAGTTGTTTCAGTTCAATGCTGAGCAGCTGATGCAATTACTGTATCAGTCAGATATCGTGCACACGGTCTGTCTTGAAGCATCGTACTTTACGACTCTCTTCCGACTCAAGACTTTCCTGGATTTCGGGATGGACCATCCTTTTAAGCCATTCTCTTCGGAATCCTTGAATAATCTTGTTGGGATGGCACACCAGCCGTGTTACAATGAAGCTAGGCGATTTTTGAGCCTACTTTCAGTAGCTCCCATGGGAGACATCGGACTCGGATGGTACGTATTCAATATTCGAAAGATGTTTCGACTTGCTGACCTTGATCTTTTGTCTAGGATGGCAAAGCTCCCCATCATTGCAGCACTGTGTGTCGTGTTGGCTCAAGCTACACAACACCCGTCTCAGTACACTCCACTGCCGGCTGAGATGCATAACTACGCTGATATTATCCAATTGCTAGCGGTTCTGTCCCATAAAAGCAAAGATGCAGAGCTGAAGAAAAACCACGCGTTATGTGCCCACTTATACACAAGAATTATTACAGGGCAGGGGGATAGCGGTTGTATAATAGTACGGCCATAGGTAGCTTAAGAAAAGTAATGAAACACCCGATAAACTATAATTATCAGCCACATCCGTATATTATTTGCCCAGCCCATTTGATAAGATATATACAATAAAAGACAATTTGTCTTAGCGGTCTGGTGCATTGGCAGTGAGCCAGCGAATGTGATGTGTATTGTGAAGCTCGGTGTACCTTTGTAGCAGTGAATCGATGAGGCTGGTCTTTGTTATCCGGACAAACACAAATTAGTCCAGGCACTTCCTGAAACCTTTATAAATTCCGTGAAGTCTCTATCCTTTTCCAAAGCCCTCAGATCTCTCTGAACCACCCCACCAACACGCCCAACACGCCCAACAAAAATTACTATACTACACCTTGCTACATTGCACTACCATCAGAATGCCTGCATTCCAACATTCCGAGTGAGACACTCCCGCCAAATCAGCCAAAAAAGCTGCTCAAAAACCAACCACCAACACTAAGTCCAAGTCCACCAACTCTGCTGAAACCCCGGAGGCCGGTACTTTCCTGGCTAAAAGGTCTAATTGGGAAGCTAGGTGGGCGACGGCCACTCCCGCTGGACCTGGTCTTGCAAAGTCCAAGTACGCGCCTTCAAACTATGCTGGTATTGAGGGAGTAGAGGTGGAGGGGGAAGCCGAACTCTTGGAGCAGGAACAGGACAAGCACTATGAAGCACCAAAGCAGGGTCGTGACCTTTTCGACACGTTCGCGGAGCTGGAGGCGAAGAAGGTTTAGGGAAGGTTTGGCCGCTCATGAGGTTGCTGGAAAGGAACAGAGTATTAGGGTGGACGATGCAACTGTTGTTGTGGGAGGGATCTCCGGTGATACACCTTCTATGTATCCCAAGGTTCAATGTGTCTTGGATACTAAGATGTTTAGATAATAGAAAATAGCTATACGACTTGCAGAACTCTTGCTATCTGACGTGAAATCCATAGGCATCTTACAATCTCGGCCCAGGAGCATCACCAGCAGCATTCCTCCCATCATCCTGCTTAATCAAATCCGCCTCCTTCTCCGCTACCGCATACGTGCTCGCCATAATACTCCCACTAATATGTCCCGGAAACACGCTTGCATCAATAACCCTAAGCCCCTCAACAACCTTTCCCTCCCCATCAATAAGCTGCAACTTCGCATTCACAACCTCGCCCATCGACGCAGTCCCAATGAGATGATACTGCGCTGAAATATGGTTTTTCGCATTTTCGATCCTGTGCTCCTCGGTCTTCAACGAATGCTCAGGCGGAGGTTGCACGCGCTCACCGAGCGATTTTCTGACGAGGGGATGTTTGGGAACTTCGTCGACACATTTGATACCGGCGGCCATTATCTTGGCATCGGTTTCATTACGGAAGTAGCCGGGGTCGATGATGGGCGGCTTGAGCGGATCGGAACTTGAGATGTGGACGGTGCCGCGGGAGAGAGGGTGATCGAGACAGATGGGGAGAGAGACGCGGGTTTTGCATTCTGGGGTAGCAGAGAAGAATTGGACTTGATCGCTGCCGGCGGTCATGTCGAGCTGGCAGGGGATGCAGAATGTTTGGAGGTTTGCGAATGTTGGATCGGATAGTTGGTCTACGATAATCTTGGTTGGAAAGTTAGCATACTCCGCCAGCGCCAATGTTAATCGAATGTACCTGTTCCTGCCTCTTCTCAAAATTTCTCTCGGCGAGACTGTTCTCGTTGATCTCCTGTATGGTTTGATTCAACTCTTCCTTGCCCACTAGACTCGGATAACCGACGAAGCTCATAAGCACAGCATTTCCAACAGGAAGTATTACGGTACGGTTGACCTGATTTGTCAGGGTTACGTCTCAGATTTGTATTACGTTACGTACGGTTGATTGGACATGAGCCTGACTTACTGTTGCACAGCAGTTACGATTGTAGCCTAGCTACGTTACGTACGGTTGGTCAAACGTTACGACGTAACGCTTCACATTCTTCCCTAGTAGAGCAGATTTGCAAAGATTTTTGTAAGGGATTTAGCTTAGTTATGGAACATTCACTGCCAAGACTGTCGCCAAGAGGTCAACCGTATACGGTTGTACGTTTAAGCTTCCCAAACGTACCGTAACGGTTAAGAGAGCTGTTACTTACTTACGGTAAATGTGACCGTAAGCGAGTGGAACGTACCAACCGTATTACGTACTGTTGGAAACGCTGCATAAGCATTCCAGGACTTCCATACGGCCCTTTCTGTATCTTATCGTAGATCTCCTGTTGGGCCTTCGCATATCTCTCGCCATGCAAGGCATCCAAGCTCAGTATACCATCTGCCAGGTCGAAAAGCATACATCCCAAGACATGGTCTTAGAAGTTCGCCCCAACCCAATTGTTCTCTACGATGCAGTCAACGCCCACGTTGCGGAGAACCGTAGGATCTCCGATTCCAGGAAGCTCGAGGAGTTGCGGAGTTTGAATAGTCCCAGCCGAAAGCACAACCTCCCTCGTCGCCGTGACGTTGTGAAGGCTGCCGGAGTGCAGAAACTGAACGCCTGCCGGTTGGTCCCCTTGGGATAGAATCTTTGGTTGCCTGCGTTTCGGTAAGAACCGGCAGGTTCTTGCGGTGAATATTCGGCCTGAGATAGCCGGTCGTAGAATAAGATCGATTGCCAGCGTCTTTGGTTCGGTCTGCAGCCGCAAGAGACGAGTAGAAGCCCATGTGATCCCCACTCCTTGCATCTTGAAGAGTGTTTTCTGTTTTGCCAACTTCATACGCAGCCCTGCAAAATTCTTCTTCGAGTGGCATGTAGTAGTCGTTGAAGCTCGTATGGATCGGGCCATCTGTGCCGTGGTATTTGTCTTTCGTCGCATGAGGCATGAACTGCTTGTCTTTCGGCAACGCCGATTGATTGGGCACGTCGAGAGTCTGGTGCTTTTTGGAAGTACGGCACAACATCATCCCATCCCCAACCTTCGTTTCCAAGTGCCGCCCAAGAGTCGTAGTCTTTCCGTGAGCCTCTGACATACATCAAGTAATTGATAGCACTGCTACCGCCCAAGACCTTCATGCGAGGCAAAGAGTATGTTTTACCCCCGGCATTGGGCTGAGGGATACTTGACATACACCAGTCGAACGTCTCGCGGCTGATGAGAGTCGGATAGAGACTAGGAGTCGAGATCCGCTTATCGTCCATACGGTTCGCCACGGCCTCGATCACACCCACGGTGACGTCTGGGTTCTTCGTGAGGCGAGCTGCAACAACCAGGCCGGCTGTTCCACCTCCAACTACGACATATTCATCGACGGAGCAGAGAGCCGGTCCAGTAGAAGAGGGCACCATCTCGAACAAAAAACCGAAGAAGAATAGGGTGTACTATGGAGCCTAAGTGAGTTCAACGAACAAGCAGCCAGCCATATATACATCGTGTATCCCAGATTCCCCGCATTTTGAGGCTCTGCATCACTGAAATGCGCTAATGTTGGTGCTTGCAGGGTTCAAGTGTTACGATTTGGATTCATAGATCTCGCTAGCTGCACGGATATAGGGATGATCAACGGCGAGTGGACACCCGATGGCTCCCCGCAACCACCTCTACTATGAATCTCATGCGTAGCGAGCCAGCATTAGCAAATGCAGCTCCGAAGAGCTCGAGTGGATGCTCTGAAGCGTGCGATGACGCAAAGGAGATGTGTCCGACTGGCCATCAAGCCCAAGGTAAAGCGACAGAAGACGTTGACCGACCGAATGTCTGCCTCCCATAGAAGAGACCAAACATACGTAGACAAATCAGACACCAATTGTATGTCCTTACTGGCGAAGTGGAAAAATCTTATGCGGATTTTGATGGAAAGAGGGACACGGGAGTAGGGATCAATGTCGGAATTAGGGTTCTTTATCGATAAGAACTGGCGCCTTGCCTACTTTGGCTAGCCTATGTTCCCCGCTACCAACGATGTGCCCCAGTTTCCGGAACCTCCAGCGCTGACAGATTTCAAATCCCATCTTTGATCTGCCATCGCTCGGACGAAGAAACCAGGCGAAAGGACACTCCTACCATTCAATGGTAATGATATACGTTCCTCATCTACAAACGAGTACCTTTCCACCTTCCATCAAACCATGAGGGAAGGGACCAAGCCTAGGGACCGACGTAGCATTCCGCTCTGCAGAACATAACCGCGCGCCTAGGATTTCCAACGCTGTTCAACCCACCAGACCAAAGAGCGGCAGTTTAAGAACACAAGTAGGTGAGTTTCTCGCTCAACCCGCGTGGAGAGGAGACTTCCTGTACGCTTTGAGACCATCTGGGTCACGGACAGCCCGCTTATGCGTGGCATTCACAGTGCCTTGAATGGAGAAGAGTGGAATGTTTCGGTGTTAGTGCGACTACAATGGGACATGGCTATAGGCCAATCAGGTAATAGGATGACAACCGTCTCCGGAGTTAACAAAGCTGTGGTGTGATCTCTTTGCGCCTCTGGCTTTCGGGAGTGCACGCGAGTGTGCCAATAGGGGTGGCCAATACCTTTCGCCTCGCAGAATCAAAGGCTTCGCACTTTCATTGGAAAAGGGCTTATAAGGCTCCATCTTTGCGCTTTAAATTTCTATTCAAGCTCCAGTTTTCTTTCTGAGTCTTGCAACTTCTCGTGATATCCTCAATTTACAGAATGTTGAAGATAACCACCTTTTCAGGCCACCAATGGCCTCGATGGATCTCATACCCTTGTCTGACTCTTCACCTCCTAAGCTATATCGGGATTGCTGCAGTGTCGTTCTGCAACCCAATGTTCTGGGTGGAGCCTTGGGATGAATACTACAGCGGCAGTGGCAAAGGAAACAACAAGTAAGCAGCTAACTAACTTCCAGAGGCAACGCAAAACTGATGCAATTTTAGTCTACCGCTCAAAATTCTTAGCGTCATTGGCCTCGTCTTCTCTTTGGCCTTCATCCTCATCTTCCTTCGGATGCATCGCTATCTCGTACCGCAAGCAGTCTTTTTCATTACGCTTGCGCTCAATATTTGTTGGATCAGCCTCATGGCTTACAACGGTTATGATATGGGCAATTCGTTCAACAGTGACTCCAGTTTTTTTTTCCACGGCGTTGAAACCCATGGAGCAAGTCTGAAGACGTTTTCCGCGGCTTACAGTCTCATGACTTTTGTTGTGTAAGCCCGTTCTGGAACACCTAGCACGAACTTACCTCAACCCATTGTTCTAACTTCCACAGTGTTTCCGGAACCTACCTGATTCTCCTCTCGATGTATGTTTTGTTCCACGCCGATTCCACCGCGCCAGGGCAACAAAACGGTTCGCGCGAAGAGAAGAATGCTGCCGTCGCCGACCTACCTTTGCCAGAGGCACGCGACATGCCAAACTCGACGTGTATCATGCCAGCGGAGCTTGCAGACCATCAGAAATCTCAATATTCCCCCGCCATGCATGTTCCTACCACAGGCGCTAATTCGTACCGTCGTACGGCTGAGCTAGAGGCTGGCATCGCATCAGAGAAAGCCACGAAATCTGCTCCTCGGCAATTGGTGATCGATGGTGTGGTTTTTCAGGCCATGGAGTGAGATGTTCCAACTGGGGAAGTGGGGTGAGTGGCGCAGCTGTTTTCGGTCGTCTTTAATGAGTGGCGCTGCGTTATGGCGTTCTACTGGACGATGTTTGGGATGTGGCTTGGTCGCATGATATAATGCGACTCATTTTGGAACAAGCATCACGATTTACACACGTACGGTCAACATGGTCGGGGTTTGGAAGCTATGATTGCTGAATTGTTGGTCCTCAGGGTGCTCCAGTTCTCCAAATGTACCTTTCTCCAGCGTCCATATTCTCTATTTCGGATACATACTACTCCGGAATATGTTACGGCCCAGGTTTCACCATAGTTAGCTCCTTGGCTGGTCCGGGAGTATATAGTCAGCTTTCTCTCGTTAGTTCACAATCAACGCAGTTTCCCACACTCCTCAGAGCCAGTTTGCTCTGACAGTTATGAGCCCGGAAGCCTTTTGAAATTCGCTGCGTTCACCACAGTTAGACTAGCACCTATCTTTGCGGGGGCCTAGTCAGTTGTATCTCGTTTATCAAGACCTAAGAGTCAACTCGTCGTCGCTAGACAGCCAAGGAGCCCAGAGCTCAGTGCTAGTAGTAGCAAGGACCTCGACAGATCAACCCTATACAAGTACGCAAGGCGGCGTAGCACCGTGAGAGCTACAAGATGGCAGAATCAGATCTGCTCATTACCAGGGCTACGATTATTCTTGACAAGCCAGAGCACTGGACCTAGTGGCTGTTCCTATGGGAGGACAGTGCTAGCCAGAACGATCTCTGGGAATATGTGAACCTAGATCTTAGCAAGGACCAAGTCTTGGACATTTAAGCTGAGAAGCCTGTTAAGAAGCAGTTTAGAGACTTCTATTGATCAGCTACAGGAGCTGAGGTGGAAATCACGGACCTAACAAAAGACGAACTGGCTCTATATAATGTATGGTACAGGATGTTCATCTGTAAGGAGACATAATAGCTCTAGAAAGAGAAGGCCCTAAAGAAATTTAAAGAGGAGATATCTAGGACTATTGCTGCTTGCTATATCCACCTAATTGCAGACTATACGAGCGCACATGATCGCATGCGAGCTCTAAAGAAGCACCTCTGCCTAAGCAAAGCTGAGCGCAGAGCTCAGCTCCAGGCTCGCTACTAGGCCCTCCAGACACGGCCAAGAAAGGGGAACCTTGATACCTGGTTTGAGGAGTGGCTGGAGACGACACGCGTCATGAAGCAGGCTAAGCTTCTAGAAGTACAGGAGAATCGAGCCTAGCAGGACTTTATCCTAGCAGTTAAGAGCTTGGACGACGGCTGGTCTGCTAATGAGCTTTTATAGCTTGTTAAAGCTGAGGCTGCGGACAAGCTATATACGAGCATCTTAGACTTAGTAGCTAAGTACGTGTTATACTATCGCCGTATGAGACCTATCGCGTCTGGACTAGGGACATTTGCTACACTTAGCATCGCACTACAGCAACCTTAGACACCTTATAATTAACCTGAGGCTCAGCCAGCAGCCAACTAGGGGTACTAACGACGTGGGTCGATGAAATGCCTCTGTGGAGAGAGTCACAAGTTCGAGCAGTGTCTATATGTGAACCAAGCTATACGGCTATCAGGCTAGAAGCCAGCTTAGAGCATTAAGCAGAAGTTTTAGGAGCTAAGGGCACTAAGGGTGCTAAGAGCTAAGGTGCTTCAGGGTGTGGAAAGGCGACTAGGGTCTGCGACAGGGTCTGCGACAGGACCTGCGACAGGACCTGCGACAGGGCCAGCTTCAGCCACCACGACACCATCAAGCTTAAGGACCTCGCCAGACACCATCAGGAGATGGGACAACGGGCGCTAGCCAGCAGTGCCTGGTGCGACAGCAGCTCTATAGCTAGGAGCTCTAGCAGGGCCTGCTGCGTCAGCGGCTCTACAGGTTGGAGCTCTAGCAGGACCTACAGCAGCTCTGCAACTAGGAGCTGTACAGGGTGAGCATCAGGAGCTATCGCTGCTTAACAGATGGATTCTTAACCCTAGATTAAATACCTATGTAGCTAATAGCAAGGAACACAACTAGAAGACGACTGCTCTACTAAGGCCAAACGACTACGTATGTGCGGGAGGCTAGCTGCTTAGAATTTAAGAATAGGGAGAGATAAGGCTCTAGATACAGACACCTACTGGTATTAAGACGATCCTGCTATCGTACGTGGCATATATCCTAGAGATGTTCACAAGCGTAGTTAGCCTATCACGCCTTAGCATAGAAGGGATACATTTCAACTTAGGCCAGGATTGCCTATACGAAATAGAGCCCTTAAACGTCATCTGCCAGCTGAAGCGCACCACTAGGCACTGGTTGATAGACGCAGAAGACAGCAATTGGCCGCCTCTATCAGTCTATGCCGCGCAATATAGACCTAGGCTATCGTACGCACCTTGGAAGCCTCTAGAGCTTACCCTAATAGAAGCCCATAGGATGTTTAGCCATGCTAGCCAGAAGGCAATTGCTTATCTACTAGAGCATGTTGAAGGCCTGAAGTTGAAAGAGCAGCCGTAGCAGGATGAGCAGGCTCCAAAATGGACAGAGTGTGAGGTTTGCATTCAGGCAAAACTTTATAAGCTAGTGAGCAGGAGAGCTCCTTAAGAACCTGCCTAGCGTCCATTCTATCGAATAGGGATGGATCTAGTCTAGCTCCGTGAGCGTAGAGAAAGATGCTATAACGGGGACCTATGGATGCTTCATGCTATATGTTAGAACAGCAAGTGGCACGAGGCCTGTTGCCTACTAAACAAGAACGCTACTACCCTACGACGCGCTGTATAGAGACTGCTAGCTAGGATCAAGCTTTAATTCAATGCGCAGGTGGTAGTAGTCAGGCTCGATGGCGAACGAGGCTACTCAGAGCTGCTAGAGATCTTCAAGGATCTAGGAATCGCAGTAGAGTTTCGAGCTGAGTATACTGAGGAGCAGAACGGACAGACAGAGCAGGCTGGACACATCATCATCGTACGAGGCTGAGCTACAAGGATTGACGTAGGCCTACCAATGGAGCTGTCTAACGAATGCGCTATCTCTGCGGTATACCTGCTTAATCGTACACCTACTGAGGCTCTAGGCTGGCGTACACCGTATGAGGTTGTTCGAGGCCTCAAGCCATCAGTGGCCCACCTCAGCATACTAGGAGCTCAAGCCTATGTCCTCAATCAGCACCTACCACGTGGAGAAAAGCTACAGTCTCGAGCTCTGATTGGCCATTTAGTAGGCTACGATTCATTAAACATCTACTGCATATGGATGCCTACACTAGGCAGGGTCATCAGGACCAGAGACGTGGTATTCATGCCATCCAAGATGTACTTAGAGGGCCAGGTGTACGCGAACAGGGAGACCCTTCGCGCAGCAGTAACCGTTCTCGATATAGGAGAGCATGAGCTTGAGGATGTAGAGCTTGAGCATTAGCTAGAGCAAGCCTACAGCTTTTAAACGACGGAGGACGACGGCGCTGCTAGCCCCGAGCAGCAGCTGCTTGATGAGCTGAGATTCCAGCAACAAACACGAAAGCCACATAGAGCTGAGCCAGCTAGTGGGATGCTCACCCCAGAGGACACCCCAGAGCCGCGCACCCAGGACGATCGCGATGAGCAGCCAGAGCAACCAGGAGAGATGATGAGCCTCCCTAAGGGCTGGCATCAGGTAGAGCCTGGAGAGGAGGCACCAGATCGACGATCCAACAACGCGAGCAGGCGCGACGAAATTAGCAGCTAGATTGATGCAAGCAACGTCACTGAGGCTAGGACCCGTAGGACGCCGCGGGTATACTACACGGCATTCGTAGATGCCCTACAAAAATTAGCTAATAGCAGGTGGCTAGCTGAACAGCTGAGGATGGGCCTACATCGAGATTAGCTCCCACCACCTCCAAAGCGATGGAAGCAGCTCTAGAAGCATCCTTTTGGAACTGAATTTTAGAAAGCAGCAGCAGCAGAGCTTTAGAGCTGCTGCAGCAAAGGATGCCTAGTACCTACCACGGAAGCTAGAGCTAGCATACGAGCTGAGATCCTACCGTTGATGTGGGTATTTGCCTACAAATTCAACGAGGACGGGTACCTATATAAGTTCAAGGCTAGGCTAGTGGTTAGAGGCGACCTGCAGGAAAACTGGGGAGATACATACGCAGCTACACTAGCAGCTCGTGTATTCCGTTTCCTAGTTGCTCTAGCAGCAGCCTTCGGCCTACACGCCTATCAATATGATGTCATCAACGCCTTCCTTAACGCACTACTGGACGGGCTACTCTACGCCTATACACTAAAAGGATTCGTACATGAGCTAGGTGAGCTGCTAGAGATGAGGAGAGCTCTCTATGGCTTAAAGGATGCCCCTCTACTCTGGTACAAGCACCTCAAGAGCACGTTGCTTAAGCTAGGTCTCTGCCTAATTAAGGAAGTTCTATGCCTGTTTACGAGCAAGAGCCTGATTGTATTCTTCTACGTTGACGATATAGTCGTCCTCGTACACCTAGACAACCTAGCAGCTCATAGGCTGTTTGAGCAGGGCTTGAAAGCTCAGTACGAGCTACGATCGCTTGGAGAGTTGAGGTGGTTCTTAGGAATTCGGATCGTACGAGACTGGGAGAAGGGCAGAATCTGGCTAAGTTAGGATTCCTACATTAACAAGGTTGCAGCCAAGTACGGACTACAGAGGCAGGGCTAAGGAAGCTATCTAGCAGTGCCTCTAGTTAACAATTAGCTGCCTGCGAGTACAGAGGAACCAAATCGTTAGCGAACTAACTACTATTAGCAACTGGTTGGTCACCTAGGATATATAGCAGGCTACACCCGCGGGGATGTGGCACGAGCTTACTCAGTCCTAGCGACTCATCTCTAGAACCTAGGCCAGATCCACGTTCAAGAAGCAGAGCATGTATGGAGGTACCTGATTAGGACGAAAGGACTAGGCGTACTGGCCTTAAGATTAATTTAGGAGAATTTAACCTACCTCTGCGAGGAGCTACTGTTCTATGGAGCATCAGATGCAGCATTTGCAGATGATCAGGAAACACGTCGCAGCTCCCAGGGCTATCTATTCAAGCTCTACGGCCTACCCATCGACTGGAAAGCCACACTGCAGCGCTCAGTCACTAAATCGACTACTAAGGCAGAGCTCCTAGCTCTATCTACAGCAGGCAGCGAGCTGCAGTGGTGGAACAGGATGTTTGAACACGTGGGATTTCGCCCAGAGATAGTTCCTACGCTGTTCTGCGATAATTAACAAACAGTAGGCATTGCAGTCAAAGCAGAGGATAGACTACAAACTAAGCTCCGCCATGTGGACACCCATCAGATGTGGATACGGCAGGAAGTTGAAGCAGGGAGGCTACACATCAGCTGGAAGCCTACGAACGAGATGCCAGCTGATGGCCTCACCAAGGCCCTACCAAAACAAAAACACCTTAATTTTGTGAAGCAGCTAGGCCTTACAGACATTCCTAAATTGACAGATTTGTAGCCAGCGTTGTTATTCAGCTGGGGGGGTGTGTTATGGCAGCTTTGTTATTCACTGCAGCTGGGGGGGTGTGTTACGGCCCAGGTTTCACCATAGTTAGCTCCTTGGCTGGTCCGGGAGTATATAGTCAGCTTTCTCTCGTTAGTTCACAATCAACGCAGTTTCCCACACTCCTCAGAGCCAGTTTGCTCTGACATAAACCCGTCCATTCCGTTCTACAGGCGTTGATTGTTTCATGGACGGCTGCACTCTTTTATTTCGGAGCCTTATGCACAAGTATACTCATCTACCGCGCATTCTTTCACCGCCTGCGGAAGGTATGTATCGACGTTATCCCACCTTTCAGTAGTTTCACTGATAGAATAACAGTTTCCTGGGCCCTTCCTTGCACGCTTCTCGAAGCTTTACAGCCTTCGCTGGGTTTTACCGCACTTGCAATACTATTCCTCAGCAGAAAAGCTTCATGAGAAATACGGCGAAATTGTTCGCACTGGCCCTCGCGAACTCAGCATTGCAAATGTGGACGCAGCGGCCCTCATTCATGGACCGTCAAGCCGCTGCACAAAAGGTCCATGGTACTCAGTCCTAGTAGCCCTCGATCTGCCTTCCCTCCAATCATCACGCGATAAACAAGAACACAAAGTACGTCGAAAGATATGGGAGCGAGCATTCAACGCCAAGTCACTTCGCGAATACGAGCCTAGACTGAATCGGCACACTTTTGAGCTCATGGGGCAATTGAAAGACCAAGTTACGGACTCGGTGCGAATCACCGATTGGCTTAATTGGTACTCCTTCGATGTGATGGGCGACATCGGATTCAGCCATGACTTCGGGATGGTCAGAGGCGGGAAAGAAGACGAGTTGATCACCAAATTGCACAAGGGGATGGCTGGTGGAAGCATTTTCGGTCACTTGACTTGGATGATCAACCTATTAGTACGACCCGGAGTTGGTATCGAAGATATTGTGGAGTTTGATAGCTGGGCGCATGATGTTTTAAAGAGGAGACATAAGGTAATGGTCAAAGACGCATTTGTATCCACGCTATCGGCTGCTGATTCGACGTTTAGATTCAACCAAGGGAGCCAGATGTCACGGGATGGATAGTTGACCCAGACGAAGAAGACCTTGCTAAGCATGTTCCTGACACCAAGCTTCTCATAGTCGCTGGAAGGTACGAATGTCTGTATTTGTGTGCTTTGGGCCCTTACTGACCATTATCCCCCAGTGACACTACATCCTCAACGCTGGCCTGGCTTTGCTACGAGTTGTGCAAAAATCCAGCAGTCCAAATAAAATTACGCAAGATTCTCGATGCCATGGTCGGTAATAAGGCATTCCTAGACGTGGAAGATGTGGCGAACGTACCCTACCTTGACGGCATCATTAATGAGACAATGAGACTTCATCCTGCTGTAAGTCTCCCTCTTAACTTTGAATTCATATGGATGCACCTCGTCCACTGTTTCCAGTTTCCTGGATTGCTAGTGTTTTTCGGGAATCATTAGAAGCGGCTGACATCATCGAAGGTCCCCTCGGGCGTACAACGGCTCACCCCACCCGAGGGTCTTACACTCCCATCCGGTCCCTACAAATACATCCCAGGCAACACGATTGTTTGGACTCATACTCATACCCTCCAACGAAATGCCGACTATTTCCCGCGTCCAATGACTTTCATCCCCGAACGCTGGACCGACGAAATGTCCGCTACGCATCTCCTCGACAAGCGCGCTTTCCAGCCTTTTAGTGCCGGCACATATAATTGTATTGGCCAAAAACTGGCGATGATGGAAATGAGAAGTGTAGTTGCAAATCTGGTCAGGCGATTTGAGATAGAGTTTGCCGAGGGAGAGAAGGGAGAGAGAATCGAGCGTGACACACAGGATTGCTTTACGGTGATTGTTGGGGCACTGGATGTCAGGCTTACACCTCGAACGGCAGGGAAATCGTGAAGTCGCTGAACGGATATCTGATGGCAGGGTTGCGTGCCCTAACGACACCGGGGAAAACGAAAGACATGATATATTCGCATGATTGAAGCATCGCCGAGGTACGGAGTATTCTCTTCGCTGCTGAATATTCGCCACCGCAGCCAATAAATCATACAGATTCGATTCAGTGTATTCTCCGGTGATACCCAATGCTTAGGTGAGTCCTTTATTCCGGGCCAATGAAGTGAGGACAGCAATCTGGTCTAAGATGCGTCAAGAGAGTGGGCAACTGAGCGACGATAGGATTATCGAGTATCAGGCGAGGGTAAGAACAGGATCGGTGATCGGGTGGGGTTGACTCGGTTGACTCGCTCATTGGCTCCCCACATATATTGTCGTTTGGGATCTTATATAGTGTGGCGAAAATGAAAATGAGGACGTGGAGAAGGATTGCTTGTGTTTGGGTCCACTGCCGGCTGTGCGCGGACCGATGCCTCTGCTCTTCGGCCCGGACATCCACGGGCTTTGGGCATGTCCAACAGAGAGTGAAAGGCGAAGCGACACATGCAGCCTCAATTGTATTTTGTGGCAAGCGCTTGAAGAAGTGTCAAGGATTTGCGCCCCGGAGGAATAGTGTCTTATTGTATGGCCCAGATGGGACAACGGACAATATCCCATAGGGATGGGAATACACTCTCATATGCGGCAAGAGAAGGCTTCCGGAACCGGCGCAGGTAGTGGCCGGGAATGTCGTGCAGATTGGAATGAATAAGGGATCCGAGGGTGCGGAAGCAAGGTAGGTGAAGGCCCTGAGGATCTCACGCGTCGCTCCTCCGTCTTTTGGCCCCGACATCGACTAGCCAAAGGCTATTCCGACCTCAGCTTCCTCACACCTGCAACATTATCATCTCATGCGAAGAAATTACGATTCTTTACGCCTTGCGCTTGTCGGGCGTCGGGAATATACCCTTATTGCCTGCGTCTCGCTAGGCCGTGGTGCCAGTATGGCCTTAAGAGTCTCGTATGCCGCGATTCAGTCAGCGCGCAGCATCCGATGCGCCCTTGGATTGAAGGTATCCAACCGACAGGCTTTTGGCAGGTCCAGGTCGATGAGGATGTTGGACTCTGAGCGCTCGCGAGTGGCGCCTTGGCTTCGCAACGGCGGCACCTGCACTCACCACGAGGGTGGCGTCGTGCGGATACGCGACCACCCACGCGCACCTTTCCCATGTCGACGCTGCAGCAGTCTGACAACGTCTGTGCCACGCGCATTGATTGCTCAATTACGAATTGGTAAAAGTCCAGTATCGATTTACCCTGGTAGGACCCAATCCTGACATGCTACCGCGCTATCCTTCTCTCCGAAATGTCTCCAAGAAATATTTCCTCCTAGAAATCTTCGCAAGGAGTAGCAGAAGGTCAACCTCGCAATAATGGGGGCGTCGACTCCATCTACCGAAAACCGGGGCTCCGCACCTCAACGCCATATGTCTTGTCCCGCCCCGCCAAGCGGAGACCAATCCTGAAAAGAGAAAATCCCGTGGGTGGTCCTGTCAGCCAAGGATGAGCCCCGCATCGTTGCATCCAAACGCAAAGACCGTTGGTCCGGGCCACTCCTGCAACGCTCCTGTGTGGGTTCGTTAAGCTATAGGCACGGACGAATTGCCCACCTTAATCAATGGCCAACTTGGAGTGTGGTCCACCGGACTACTTAAAAGCAGAGATGGCCCGACTCCAGGCTTTTGGTGGCTTTTGTGCAACTGCCGATTTCCACTTCCAGGAGCCTTGTGCAAGTACCGATTTCGCGACGTGAAATT
The DNA here is from genome assembly GCA_002105025.1 of Clohesyomyces aquaticus. NCBI lineage: Eukaryota > Fungi > Ascomycota > Dothideomycetes > Pleosporales > Lindgomycetaceae > Clohesyomyces > Clohesyomyces aquaticus. The sequence goes on from MCFA01000177.1 coordinate 47,639, forward strand.
TGGGTACACTTGGCTGGGAAGCTCGTAACGGAAGTCCTTTTCTTCTTATATGTGGAGTGTCCCCCGGATTTTCTTTCCCCAGATCAACCCACAGAGGACCGGAGATTTGGAACCTGTGCTCGCTTTCTGAATCGACGAAGAGTCATCGCATCCGCGCCGTTAAAAGTCCTTTGCGAGACAGACCACAATGCAGGTCGATCCCGTAGTACCATATGATGTGTCGAAGAACGAGAAGGCTCAGTGTAAGTATCTATCTCCTTCAACAAACAATGCTGACTAAAAAATCAAAGACGATGAGAATTTGGACGAGACCTTGAATGGGAGCAGCGACACCGAAGAACTTACCTGGACGGAGGAGGAGGAGACGAGGATCCGGCGAAAACTGGACAAAGTCATCGTTCCTCTCACGACGTTCCTCTACTTGCTCTGTTTCCTTGACCGGTAAGCAATAATGGTTCGATCGCATGGATTGAGACTAATGTGTGTCAGTGCCAATGTCGGAAACGCTCGCATCCAAGGAATGGGCAAAGACTTAGATCTGCTCAGAGGCGTTCGATTCAACTGGGTGACCTCCATCTTCTATATCGTCTACATGTTTGTAGAAGTACCCAGCAACATTATCCTGAAAATAGTTGGTCCGCGCTACTATCTTCCTCTCTTGGTCGTCGGCTTTGGGCTGGTCTCCATGTGCTCGGCGTTCGTCAGGAATTTCAAGGAACTGCTTGTTGCCCGCGCCTTCTTGGGTATCTTTGAGGGTGGTGTCATGCCAGGACTGGCATTCTTCATCACTTGCTTCTACAAACGCCAAGAACTGCTCCTCCGAGTGGGTATCTACGTCTCTGCGGCTTCCCTGGCAGGTGCATTTGGAGGACTTCTGGCTACAGTGTAAGTTTGGAGACTCTTATGTCGAAAGCATCTTTCTAACGAGACCTAGCCTCGCCAAGATTCCCCGCTGGGGCACGGAGGCTACTCCGATTCACACGTGGCGTAACATCTTCTTCTTTGAAGGACTCATTACGATCATTGCCGGTCTAACTGCCCCGTACATCATGCCGACAACTCCCTCGGAGTGTTGGTTCTTGACGCCACGCGAGCGACTAATTGCCCACGCGCGTCTTCAAGTCAAGGGTGGAGCCGAGGAGAACGAGAAGATCGAGTTCCACCACATCAAGAGGGCGTTCTTCAACATCAACAACTACATCTGTGCTCTCGGATTCTTCCTCATCAACATCACGGTCCAGGGTATCTCCCTCTTCATGGTAAGCATTCTGGCAGTGCCCGTTATCAACGTTATCATTGTACTGATAAATTCAACAGCCCACAATTCTGAAAGATCTCGGCTGGACGGCCACCAAGGCCCAGCTGTACACCGTTCCCCCTTACGTTTGCGCCTGCGCCGTCGCCGTCGGCATCGCTTACATCTCGGATAAAACCAACCGACGTGGCATCTACCTCGCCGCTTTCACACTGCTCGCTATCACCGGATTTGCCATTCTGCGCTGGGCTAGCGATCCGAATGTTCGATATGGAGGCGTCTTCCTGATCACCCTCGGTGCTTTCCCAGGTGGCCCCGGTCTCCTAGCCTGGGGTATGAACAACGCAGCCGGTCCGGCCGTTAGAGCCGTTTCCAGTGCCTACATCGTTACACTCGGAACTGCTGGAGGTATCGTGGCAACTTGGTACGTCTCTCCCTGTCCCATCTCCCCGTCTAATCGGCCCGCTAACCTTCTCACAGGACCTACGTCGCCAAAGACGCGCCCAAGTACCACACAGGCCACAGCATCAATCTCGGCGGCCAAATCGGCGTTTTGTTCCTGGCGCTCGGAGGCATCGCATACTGTAACTGGGAGAACAAGCAGCGAGCTCAGGGCAAGAGAGACCATCGTCTCCAAGGGAAGACTGAGGAGGAGATCAGGGACTTGGGATATAGGCATCCGGAATATCGTTACATTACGTAGATGGGTTGGTGAGGGAAGTGCGACGGGACTCAACTTCCGGCGCGCGGTTCTTGAGGCACAGATGGAGGGGAAGTGTTTTGCAAGATGATATAAACTGAATGATCTTTCTTGGGATGTGTTCATCTGGTGCGAAGTGATGGTGTGATTGATTGAGTGTGCTATCCGAAGTGCTCGGACTCGGGACTGGAGAGTGGAGGAACCTGATGCTCTGATGTGAGCCGGGGGGATCCTTTAGCGGCCGAATCGTTTTGAACTTAAGCCGTTGGGCCCTAGGAACCATAGAGGCGAGTGACCTCGTAAGTGAGGGACACAAAAGATATCTGCCCAAGCAATCATAGAGGCGAGTAAAAATACTCGTGGCCAGGGACACACAGGATACCTTCACGGGATACCTTGGTAGCGAAGAGTGACTGGGCTGAAAATAATGTGTACTCATCACTAATGTAGAAAAGCTTGACATTGGGTTACCCTAGACGTTATCCGTGGCTTCTGCTTGCTTCCGCAAGCCAAATGAGCTGGATAGCCCAAAATTAAGACCTCGGGAGTAAACATCCTATGTGACACGTGACTAGATGTGCTGACAAATGTAGTCTAACTCTACTCTGATTGGTCAGATTTGAGGCTTGGCAAAAAGTTGATGGAAGCTACCCACTTGGGCCTTGACCATCAAGATGCTCTTACTCATGCGGGAGTGGCTCTTACCTATTTCTCAGTTGTTGTAAGAGGCTGAGTCCTGGAGTGGCATGTGCTGACGAAGAACCGAATGTCACCTGCAGCCTTCATATCAACCCCTCCACGGTCTTGGCACGTCAACCTATCCCACGGTTGAGAGGCATGCCTCTACTCAGTACCTCCATCATGGACCACTCCTGAAAACCGAAAGAAGCTCATCAGTAGTCGCATTCTTGAATATGTACTGGACTGGCATATTACAGCCGAGGACGTGAGGTTAACTCGAGCGACACCTAGGTACGTAGAGGGCTGGAGGTTCTTCGAGCAAGGGTCTCAATACTGACCAACATTTAGTCTGTATATGGACCACACAACCATGGAAACAAACACGAAATGGCGCTCTCGATATCGCTCAAGTTCGAGTGACGACAGTGAGAGACGACTCAACAGCCATCACACGCCATTCGCGTACAGGGTGAAGGTCGGGGGAAACTCCCCAATCTACTTATCATCATTCAAAGTCCCCGAAAAAGTGGAGCTATGTGCATTTTGCTACCCCATGGTTGGGCTGATCTCGCTTCCAGTTGATGATATCCTCGCCTCCAATCTAGGCTACTTGCTTCGCCGAGAGACTCGCTGGCAGGCTGAGTCGTGTAAGTTGTGCCGTTTAATTTCGATGCATGTCGTGGACCACGCTGGTGACAGGCCCAAGTTGCCTGATCCATCGACATCACCCCTTGTCATTCACTTCCTCGTTCGCCACAGCGAAAGAGAAATATACTATGGGAAGGGGCCCGCTTCTATATGTGAGATTGGCCTCGGGTCGTCCGTAGTGCCGGTAGTGGGGCAGGGAATACAGGGTGATTATCAAGCTGTTTTCACAATTTGGGCAGAGAAAGGTAACATAATTCCCTATTTCTTTTGTTTGCTAATAATAAATATATATCTGTTGGCCTAGATGCTCCAGCCTCGATACAACTGACGACAAGGCCGCCCTTGTTATCGTCCGAAACAAGAGATATCATTGCACATACTCACAGTTGGTTGGAAGAATGCATGTTGGAGCACGAGCGCGAAGCAGAATTAACTCGGTCTGAACTTGTAAGCTTGGGGGGACGGTTCTGATGGATTGTAGATGAGTGTATTGTGTGTGTGTGTGATGTGTGATGAGCCGAGATGGCTATGCAGGAGATGAGTAAGCACGACTGCTTACAGAACTACTCCTCCAGATCCACTCGAGCGGCGTCCCCACTCGGCTTCTTGAGATATCCGGTCATTCATACAATCCACTAATAAAGCTTGTCGAATGTCATGGCCGGATCGATCGATTCTGCGCATTGAGCCACTGGGTAATTCATCTCCCGGCAATGCTAGACAGGATTGCGAGGCTAACAATACAATAGTACGTCGAAGATCTTTTCGTCAAGTTTTAGGATGGATTTAATCAGAACCCCCCCTGATCATCACAGCTGTTTTTGTATGTAAAATATATTACTAATGTAGAAAGGCTTGATACTCGCTTACGTGAGTCCATCAGGTCGACGAAAAACCAAACCACCCTGACCAAAAGGCTCATTTGCTGACTTGTGAGATATTAACAGCTGGGGACCGCCGGAAAAACGACCACCGCAAACGACTGAGGACAATTTTGCCGAGCGAACTGACCTCATTCCCTTCAAGAACATGCCCAAAACTTTCCAAGAAGCTGTGTCCCTAACCAAGGGCCTGGGAATCTCTTATCTTTGGATCGACTCGCTTTGCATCATCCAGGGCTCTGAAGAAGATTGGCTGCACGAGTCAAAGCACATGGCAGCCATCTACAGAGGAGCTACTCTTATGATCGCCGCGGCAGGGGCGAGAGACGCCACCGAGGGCCTATTCATGAAGCAGCGAACGTTCTCCAAACCTACGCGGTTGCCATACATCCACAACGGATACCCAGATGGCCAATTCTACATGATGCATATAGATGTACCATTGGCCCTTAGAAGGAATCCTTTGCATGGATGCCCATTGAGAGAACGGGGATGGGCATTTCAGGAGTGGTATCTGGCGCAACGCGCCGCAGGGCTTTCGACAGAAAGTAATACGTTTCGATTGAAGCTTTTTAACTAGGTTACGTCTCAGTTATATAGTACTTTCTTACGGTTGAGGAGAAGCCAAGGAGACTTACGGTTACACAAACGTTACGATTAAAGCTCTCTAACTTCTTAACTTTTCACCAAAAGTTACGACGTAACGGTTAACTCTTGAGTAGTAGTAGGCTCCCCTAAGGTCTCTCGCGGTGCCTTCTTGCGTATAAGGTTGGCTAGGGTATTAAGCTTACTAATAACAGCCCTACAACAAAGCTAATTCTTCTATAAGTTTTAAAGACGCATTTTAACGATTTAATGATTTAGATAATAGGAATTAGATAAGATAAGATAGAGATAGTAATTTAGGAGAGAGCTCTTAGGAAAAACTATCTCTTAGTTATAGCTAGTAATACGGAAAACTCTGCTTGTTGTACAGCATTAGCTAACAGTTATACTACAGACAACTAACCACTCTTAGCTAAGCCTTCCTCTAAGCCCTTACCCTCTTAAAACACTAAAAAGTCTATACAAACGTATTATGATTGAACTTTTCGACCTCTTAATCGTACTATACTGATTAAGAGAGCCCATACTTTCTTACGGCTCACGTGACCGTAGTCAATCAAAACGTATCAAACGTATTACTTTCTATCGAAAGCCCTGACGCGCCGTCTATTTCACGCCACACACTTTGGCATGGAAATGTAACCAGAAACAATGGGATGAGAACGGCCGTTTCACTGACTTGAGGCTCTGGGAGAACGCATCATGGTATCACCTTCTGTGGCAATATTCCTCGAAAAAGTTCACTTTCCCCACCGATCGCCTAGCCGCTCTTCAGGGAATAGTAGAATATTTCGCGGCAACTACGAAGAAAGGAGACCACTATGCTTTTGGCACATGGGAAAAAGAGGTCACCCGGCATCTTCTATGGCGATTTTTAGGTACAGATTTTGCTGAGAATGTACTGGAGCTTCCTTCCTGGTGCTGGGCAGCCCCCGGTGGCGAAGTCGATTTTTCTGATTTTAGGTTCAACGAAGAGCTCCGCCCGTTGCCGGAATCTGTTCAGATTAGTCAATGCGGTTTGTTGCAAGTCCGTGCAAATCTATTGCAAGACTCCTTCAAAGCAAGGCACGCTTGCTTGCGTTGTATATATGACGTTGGGGACGTAGGGGACCGGAGTGGGCGTCTTCCACTCGAAGACAGCTTCAGCCCAAGTTATCACGGGCGCGACGTACCGGCCTACGCGATTATAGATCCTTCGAGGAATGACGCTGTAGTTGGTCTTGCGGTTTTCGATGAAGCTTGCATCGAAAACCCAACCTGTGTAGTATTGGCTGAGGTCTCCAGAGGAGAAAGCGATCCTCTGTGAGTTGCAGAGATTGAAGATTCAAGCCTAAGCTGACCATTCGTTCTAGACATCCTTCAAATCAATCCAACAGCGATGGAACTTCCGAATCCTTCGAGCCCGGCGGTCGCTCCGATGAAGAAGATTGGACACATATGCCCGCCTCTGAAGACGAGGAAGAAGCTTTCAAGACCGACGAACCGTCTAGTGAGTTATCTCTGGGTGGTGGGAATGACGACGAAGATGTTCGACCTGAGAACGCTGTTGATATTCACGAAGAGTGTGTGCGCCAGCCTCAGAGAGACGGAACCTTTTCGACCGAGGACAGAATCGAATCGCAAATTGAAGAAATCAATATTTCTGATGATGACGCGTCACAAAATTTCCGTGATCGAAAAGACACGTACGACAAAGAGGACGGCCACGACGATGAGGACCGCAACGACGGGGAAGATCACCACGACAAAGAAGATCCCAAGTACGAAGAGGATTCCAATGACGAAGACTGCTGCAGAGGAGATAGCGGTCATCCCAACTCTGTAAGTTCACATTGATTATCCGCTACTAGACCCTTGCGTTAGTTCTGAGTAAATATTCCCTCAACAAACAAGAATTATCCACGCCCCTTTATATTGCTTTTTGATCCAAGACTAATCTTACATAGCCGAGTTGCATAGACTTTTTTGCGACTGGCGTCTGTGAATACGTATACTGGGCTTTGCTGCTAGAACCCGTCCCAGGCCCAGTCAGGAAATTCAGAAGGATTGGACTCGCTATGCTATATCCATCCGTTGAGTACCTTTTCGACAATGAGGTTAGTAATTGGTCTAGAAATCTTCCAGTCCTCTTATCTGGGCTAATCGCACGATAAATTAGCCGCAGATCAATTTTGAGATTGTATGAGGTCTGGGGACTTCGACCATATTTATGGGGTTACCCTTCCGACCTTTCCAGGACTCCGAATGCTGTCACTATCCGATCCACATCCACACTCACTCGATACAACAGGCGCATTCCCTGCTTTCTGGCCGGCAGTTTCTTCGCCGGCCTTCTCCACGAAGTCCGGAACCACTTGATTATGGGATACGTACCACCGTTGGTTCCTTAATTTACCGATCATATGAGTTCGCTTGGCGCTGTAAGCTGTTTTAGACCGGCTAATCGATAAGGGTGAATGGAGGGCTGAAACAAGCAACGATCGGCAGCGGCTCGGAAAATTGTTGAGTCTGCGAGAAGGTTCGCGATGCCATGATGCCATTGGAGACGTTGGAAATAATGAATGATTCGGTCATACGCCCGGGTGGATTCGCACACAAAACTCATGGCACTGATTATATAGGAACCGCTGATATTTCATGTCTCAATTGCTACGCTATTCATAACTTCTCGTTCGTTACGGTGCCGCGATCTCCCGTTCCTGGGCATCCGAACAACCCCCGTCGCTAATCTAGATTCACCTCGATCTACACCACCCGCGCCGCAACGGGTGTCGGGTGTCGTCAAAGTTGCTCAAGTTTGCACGAACGGCTATACAACATGCAGGAACATATATCGATCCCACATTAAGAGTCCGCTGTGGCGCCAATGGAATTTCGAGGAAATCGCATGCTTCTATCTTGTCTATTCTGCCGCTTCTCGAGCACGTCTTCTTGCGTGTACACTTGGTGTTTTCAGGACGGAAAATCCATTGGGCTTCGAAGAACCTCAATCTATGTGGATTTTATCCAACCCGGTCTTGAGCGATGAAGAGTCCGGGTGTGTTGGACTCGGCAGTTGCTGGTTGCGATACATATAAGACAATGTCTATCGTTCGTTCAATGGATGCTTCGGAATCCGCACTGTGCTCCCAGTCTTGTAAGAATTTGCGTCAAGTGGGTGTGGTCAAAATGCTGGTTGAGGCTTCTGTTCTTGCGCTCGGCCTTTTTGGCGTTGCGGAAGCTGCTAATAGCACTTGGGTTCTCCCCTCTGGTATCCCTCGACCGTCAGGTGGTTTACCACTCAGCATTTCGGTGGCACTGTCATTTGGCGATGGTCTCCCCTTGACTGGCTTGTCATCCCTCGGTATTCCAGTACTCCCAACACCGTCGGCTTCCTTTGGACTTTCTTTCCCTCCCCTTCCATCTGGTGGTCCCGCACTCCCCTCAGTATCGAGCCCTGTCCCACTCTCAACAGGAGCAACAACGAGTCGAGCCCTCCCGTCGATTCCCCTTCCATCCCTGCCAGTACCCTCAATCCAGCCAACCAGCCTCCTGCCACCGATCCCATCGTTCAACTTTTCCATTCCTTCTCTCTTACCAACTGTATCACTGCCGCCTAGACCGTCGGTCAACTTCTCCATTCCGTCAGTACGACCTACCGTGTCGTTACCGGGGCCGATATCGATACCCTCTATTCGACCAACCGGAGGCCTTCCCCCGTCACCTTCCCTCAACATCTCAATTCCGGGGCTGGCAACGGGTAGACCACCACTTCCGACACTGTCCCTTCCGTCTATTCGACCAACATTGCCTCCACTTCCGTCGTTGAACTTCTCAGTTCCTTCGGTCAGGCCCACTCTGCCTCCGATCCCTCCAATCTCGTTGCCAACGGTCAGACCCACTCTACCCCCAATTCCATCATTGAATATTTCCATCCCGTCGGTTAGGCCCACCAGGCCACCACTGCCGACGCTCTCGTTGCCAAGTATCAAGCCGACACTACCCCCACTTCCGTCATTGAACATCTCAATCCCTTCAACTAAGCCTACAAAACCACCCCTTCCAACCTTTACGCCGAGTGTCAAGCCAACGCCACCTCCAATTCCCTCGCTGAATATTTCGATCCCGTCCTTCAAGCCTACGAAGCCACCGATTCCTACAATCTCTCTGCCGCCAATAAGGTCAACAGAACTACCCCGCTCGTCCTGGAATATTTCAAGGTCCTCGTTCAAACCCACTAGTCGCCCACTCCCGACATTTTCCCTGCCGACTTTCAAACCGACCAGCCTTCCAAAACCTCCTGTGTCGTCGCTTTCATCGAAGAAGCCTACTCCCCCCACACCTCCGACTGGAAAGCCTACGCCAACGGTGACTCCGAGCTCGAAGCCAACTCCCCCTTCGCCGCCAACGAGTAAGCCTACGCCCTCTGGCAAGCCTACTCCCCCATCTCCTCCTTCCTCTAAGCCCACTCCTCCTCCCCGCCCAACCTCTAAGCCAACTCCCCCCTCGCCGCCAACGAGTAAGCCTACGCCCTCCGGCAAGCCTACGCCACCATCCCCTCCTTCCTCTAAATCCACTCCTCTCCGCCCAACTTCCAAGCCCACTCCCCCATCCCCATCAACCTCAATTCCGAAGCCACCCCTTCCCAGCACACTCCACACTTCCCCATCACCCACTCGTAGCGCTCCTCCCAAGCCTACTCCCACGGATAGCTGTGATCCAGATGAAGAGGACTGTGGAGATGATGAGGGAGATGATGGTGGCAGCTGGTGGGACTGGATCTGGAATTGGCTCGATGATGTGTGGGATAGACATCATCGTCATGGAAGACATGATGGACGGTCAGTGCCCGCTGAGGTTACGGGGAGATTTATTGGTGGGAGGCCGGTTGGAGGACGGCCGATTGGGGAGAGGCCTGTTGATGGACGGCCTATTGGGGGAGGGATGTAGTAGGAGCAATGGAAGATGATATGGTGAGGGAAAAATGAGGTCGTGGGGGCATCAAAGGTTGTTTTGCCGTAGAATAGAAAATTTCCAATCTTCTAATTTCCTTCCCCTCTGACTAGCCAGCCCAGATCGGTACGAGTCCATTCGGGTGGTGTGAACTCGCGAACAGGCGAAAGACTCGAGAAATTCTGCGCACCAACACGCCTCTCAGCTACCAATAGCCTCGTGCCAGTCTGCATCTCATCATTCCAGAGACGCGTAGTCTTGTCCGGATTCTCGGCACGCCATTGCTGGGATGGAATAACCGACATCGGTGCCTCTACACATCCGGTTGCGAGCGATGACTTCCCTAGTCTCTCGGCTTTGAGTATGGCGGCGGGCAGCCTGGCGCGTCCCACTACTTCACACCAGAGCCAATCCTCTGCCAGAGCTTCAATGCCAGACGCCGTAGATACTAGTTCTTTACCGTCGCACAACCGTATCATGTATTCGTTTCGCTCCATGGGGTATGGCCCGATTATTTGAAATGGAAAAGCCCACGACTCTTGCGTCAACATGTCTGCCCGAAGATAGGCACCAGCTTGCCGGACTGCGCAACGAGCAACTCCGTCAGTACGCGTATCTATGAACGCGTAGATCCTTGCGTCTTTGGGAACAGCGCCTTCGGTCCCAACGAGCTGTCCTAGACCCGATGTAACACTTGCCCACGCGTTGACAAATGAACTCTGGTGTCCACGGGCCTCTAGGTCTTGATTCTGTGGACTTTCGCACCTGCACGAAGGAAGGGTTGAGTAGAAAGCGCAATTTGCAAATCAAGGTCTTGAGGTTCGGAAGTGAAGCTTCTGGTGTTTCGGTCGAAGGATTTATAAATAAACTTCCGCACATCCTATCCAATCTCAAGCGCAAGTGCCGCATACGCGGAAGTATCTTCCGAATAGCATCGCAAAGATGGGTTTGGGGGCGGTGCTTCGATAAGTGGTATCCGTACATGTCGATTTCCAAGTCGATACATGACGCCGGAAGCCCGAGCACGAGATCTACCAATGTCTCTTGATACACGCCCATGACCTGCCTGTGATTCGAGTTTGCATGCCCGATTGAGAAGGACATCAAATTTTCGAGGCTGCCGATAAGAGGGTTGAGACGGATGAGAAGGCTGTTTGGATATGGCATCCAGATGTGAGCTTCCAGACGGACTGTTGCGGAGCGCACGCAGGAGCTGAGTCTTGACATATTCGCTTGGTCAAGGCATTTGGTCAGATTTCGACCGTGGAGGACGATGTTACCATGGATTACTGGCATGGCTGAATCGTACCAGCGTCTACTGACCCTTAGGCATGATAAGAGATCATTGTTAGTTTCGCTACCACGTTTGAGCTGGATGATGATCTGCACTAGGACGTCGGTGGGGAGGACTGTGAAAGGTCGTGAGACCATCATGTTATGGGACTATTTGACGAGAATAAGACCGATGCTTCAAACTGCCAGATTGGATCATTGTAAGTGATGTTGTTGTCTTGCGCTGGAGGACTTGCCGGTGTCCGTCGAGGTGGAAAGAAAGAATTCACGCCAAGAACACCAAGGCACGCCGCTGCCGGAGAGAACCTTGCGTTTGGACTGCCAAGCACCAGCTAGAGAAATTGCGCGACGCTGGCTGGCTGAGCAAGTCTTGTCATCGACAGCCAGGTATATACTCTAAGTCTGACCTCGTCCTCTCTGAACTATCTCCCTTCTTTTCTGTATGTTCCTGCGCTCGAAGATCGTAGTGTTGGTGCAGCTCTCACAACTTCACGTGCAACGTTGAGGTCGGGCTGTGTCCGGCGCCTTATCAAATAGGTTCGCGTACGCGAAATATCGCAACGCCGGATAAGGACACGGAGCAACCGCCGGACGCCCTTCACACACTCATTCCTTCTCAGTAAAGTATATCGACCATCACTGGCATTTCTTCCTTACGTGTTGTCGTGTATTTCATAACTTCTGCTCTTTCTGGATAATTTCCCTCCGCGTACCTAATCCTCAGTCGGGTTCATTAGCGGGGACAACGCTGAGGTCTGCATGCGGAGAAAGCTGCAGCTCAGATCCCCGGATTCCCCATATCTGCAGTCCAGTGGTATCTTGTCATCCTATCTAATTGGTAATGCGGGGATCATTCGATGGTCATCCAACTTCTTGCACTGTCTACTGGGGTGGCGTTGCAAAGCTGGAAATAATCGGCTCCGGTGTCCGACAGGACGGCTAGAAAGATGCTCATCTACCTTTCTAGGAAGGGATCTCACCCGTATATCTTACCAGGATGGAGAGGTTGAAATAATCTAGTTGAAGAGGAGCTGCTCCCCCATTGTGGTTCTTTTGCTGTTCCGAAGCGATTCTTTGTTTCCTGGAACATCGATGCCGAACTCGAAGCTTTGCCGCGTCCTGTCAAGATAAGCACCAGCCACCGATAAGGACAAGGACACCCATAGGAGGAGTTTACAGGCGGCGATGGCCAAACGACCGCACATGAAGCCCCGCGTGTTCCCAGGTCGCTGGGTACGAACTATTTCCCTGCACCCCGACGGATGTGATTCGACTCAAAATGGCGACATGGGGGTCAGTGGGGATATGCCTTGATGGAACAAACGGACATTCCAGGATATAAAAGCAGGTACGATTGCGGTTGCTGGGGTATGAGTTTGGTGCAACCTGTCTTTTCGGGCCTCCCTCATTACACATCTCGACTATTTCACTTCACACGTTTGGTTGACCGCCGCCAGAATCATGGCAGCACCATCACCCACCAACCCTGACTGGCTGAACAAGGGCGATAATGCCTGGCAGCTTACGGCTGGCAGCCTTGTCGCCCTCCAAAGCGTCCCGGGCCTCATGATACTCTACGCCGGCATGGTACCAACGAAATGGGCCGTCAACTCTGCCTTCATGGCCTTCTACGCCTTCGCCGCCGTTCTCATCTGCTGGGTTGTATGGGCATACAAAGCCGCCTTCGGCGAACAGATGCTTCCCTTCGTCGGCGTACCCGGACCTGTTGTTGCCATGGACTGGGAGCTGCGCCAAGCCGTTATACCCGCGGCGAATATCACAGCGAACTTCCCTATGAGTACCATGGTCTACTTCCAGTTTGTCTTCGCTGCCATAACGCTAGTCCTTATGGCCGGTGCCTTCCTCGGAAGAATGAGTTTCCGGGCTTGGATGATATTTGTCCCCCTCTGGCTCACGCTTTCATATACCGTGGGCGCTTTCAGTCTCTGGGGCGGCGGTTTCCTGTTCAAGAAGGGTGTCATCGATTACTCTGGCGGCTATGTCATTCACTTGTCTTCTGGTACAGCTGGGTTCGTTGGTTCTTACTGGATCGGACCCCGTCTCAAGTCCGACCGAGAGCGATTCACGCCGCACAGCACACTGCTTATGTTGACCGGCGCCGGGATTCTTTGGATCGGCTGGAACGGGTTCAATGGAGGCGACCCATACGCCGCGAGCCCTGACGCAGGTGCAGCTGTCCTCAACACCAACATCTGCACCGCCATGAGTCTTCTCGTCTGGACAGGCCTAGACATGACCTTCTTCAAGAAACCGTCCACGATTGGCGCCGTCCAAGGCATGATCACGGGCCTCGTCGCCATCACCCCTGCAGCTGGTGTCGTCGCTGGCTGGGGCGCCGTCATCATTGGCGTCTTCTCCGGGAGCGTACCATGGATCACGATGAACATCGTGGGCAAGAAACTCAGTTTCTTCCAACACTTCGACGATACACTCGGCGTCTTCCACACCCACGCTGTTGCTGGATTCGTTGGCGGCTTTCTCGTCGGCATATTCGCAACCGCGGAAGGTTGTCTCGCGTTCGCAGCAGTCTCGCCCGGAGGCGCGATTGCAGGCAATGGGAAGCAGGTTGGTTGGCAGGTCGCCGGTGCTTTGTTCATTATTGGTTGGAATATCTTCTGGACGTCGGCAATCATGCTCTTCATTAAACACGTCTTGCGTATCCCGCTTCGCATGACAGAGGAAGAGCTGTTGATCGGCGACGATGCTATTCACGGTGAGGCAGCTTATACGTTTGGTGAACCTAATATGCATGCCATCGCGATCCATGGACATGATCCGAATAGGAAGGTTTCGGATGTCGAGGCTACGGCTGAGGCTGGGAGCTCGAGCTCGAAGACGAAGCCGGCTATGGCGGGCCAGCCGGAGAAGCAAGATTGAACAAATTTTGTTGGATTTTAGAGGATTGGAAGATGCGGTAAACCGTTCAAGATGCAGCGGTAATTCGTTGGGTGGTCGCTCGTAGTCATCCTATTTCAATTTCCAATGACCGCCATATGATCTTGTCTACCTGTGGACACAATCTATTCGAGACACGTGCCCCCTTGGCTTCTCCCATCCTCTCCATCATTTGGTTTCATTGTAAGGTCATTGCCGCAGACTAGATTGCCAGGAAGGCATCCGTACCCTCCGACATTTCGCCTTGTAGTCGTCGATACAGGTGATCCAATAAAAGTTCCAACCGCATCTACTGCATCCCAGGTAACCCATTGTTAATATAGTGCGTCGAGCCCTGCTTACATGGCCCCAATGAGGAAACAGCGCTCATCACAACCGCGTCATAAATCCGCTCTAAACACCCTCACAACTGTCTTCTGAGCGTGAAAATGTCCCGTGTCCAGCTTTGATCATCAGCAGAATTAAGTGTGAGACACGATATGTTTACCAGGCTGGCACGAAGAGGCTTGTGCAGAAAGAATTCCTTATTAAAAGGGACAATGAAGACCGACTGATACCAAAGACAGCCTTGGACTTGGAATTCAAAGAATAGCGGACAGCATCCTGTGGTACGCAAGGAACGAATTTATTGAGCCATGATGCAAAGACTTCGCCCCTCATCCCTCCCAATCCCCCTCACATCGTCGCAGGCTTCGGTTGTTTTGGCTTAGGAAGCATCCTGTACGGGTCCAAATCGACATCGACCCGCGAGTTGAGACGCTTGGCGTGACCTCCGTCCCCATAGGGGTTATGATCAATCTCAGTGTTGCCGGGGGCGTTCGTGGGTGCGGCGAGCGCAAGGGCCGCGATGGCGGATAGGATGATGATAAGGAGGTGGGTCATTTTGGAGATGAGAAGATGGTGCGATGAATTTGGGCAGGGTAATTTGTAGGCTTTGGGATGGTTTTGCGGAGGCGGGTGTTGAGTGCGTTACAAGTGCGGGAAATAATAGATTGGGTGTTGAAATTTAACGAAGAAGATGGGGAGAATTTTGAAACAAGAGAATGACGATTTATATGCGACTTTTTGTAACAAAGAACACATATCGACTTCCGGACTTGAAAATAGCAGAATGCAGCTCAGTAGAATGCGCAGAAGGAATGTGGAGAAAATTACAAAGAACACCTCTCGATTGACGGAGTTACAGGGGCCAGAATGCGGCTCAGCAGCATCGGTGGACGGAATGCGGCACACCGGCGGCGAGGTGGTTGATGAAACGGGTCTCGACGTGGTAGTGCGGGAGGCGTAGCAACATGCTAGAAATAGATATCTTGTATATGTGGTCTCCGCATTGACGAAAATGAAAGAAACGGACAGGTAATAAAGACATATATTATTGAGTTGCGGGTGAAGACAAAGAATAAGGACTGAGTGGAGCTCCTGGCCCCCACGCAGAAATCGCAATCCCAGAATGAATGATACCCCTCCTCCCTCCCTTCATTACTGCCCATAGTGTTCAAGTCGATCCCAGAACGCTTCCAGCGCGCCTTTCAGACCAAAATGAGCAACATACCTTATTGATCTAGTTCAATGGAATCGGCAAAGCCTGATAAGAGGCCACTCCCGGGATCTCAAAAGTGCCACCCAGCGTATCATTACCGTCCGGCCTCCAACACGTGTTCGTCACTTCCGTTCCATCTTGAGCCTTCACAGTAGGTTGGGCCACTTGCATCATTCCACTTATGCAATCCTCGGTTTTAACATCCAGCTGAGCACTTCCCAAATTCGTGATCGTAACTAGAGGCCTTCTGTCAGTCTCTCTGGTCTACGAAGGGAAACAAGCAACCTACAATTAACCGTCCCTGGCAAGCCTCCAACAAGTCTTACATTCCCAAAAGAATTGGGATCTGACTTTGATGCTCCACGATATTTCTCATGGGTCGCGCTGCACGATGCCCCTGGGGCAAGTGAACACCGGATTGGGACAGTGCGGTCTTCGCCGTCATTGCAGAAATGACGAGTGGCATTCGCATAGCCAGATCTGAATTCGGTGAGATCCGAGACGAGAATCCAGTTCGCGCCACATGAGGTGATGGGATTGCCCGAGCGTTTCTGTAGCTTGAGATTGCGATCAATTATCTCGGGCGTTGATCCGGCGTTGGCTAGTGCGAGGGTAAAAGAGACGGCGACAGAGACAGAGTAGTACATTTTGAATTAAATGGGGTTTGATGTGGTGGAAATGGATGAGGGGGTTGGTAACGAAATTGTGAAATACAGGAAGAAATGCTCCTTGTGAGAGCGAAGAGGATTATGGATAGAAACAGCAAGATACCCGTGCTCATATACCTTTTTCCACGGAAGACATGTTGAATTGTTCGTCAGGGGGATCTAAGTTGGATCAGATGTGTCTTTTTGGTGAAACAGATGCTCCTACGGACTTTGCGGATCAAAAGGAGCATCACAGAAACCGGCGAAGAAATCCTCTTATATTGGAATTATGGTATCCGCCAACGGATGAGCTCAACTAATACTCACAGATGGAACTGTAAAAGTGTCTGAAAGTTTGAAGAATTAATTGCATCATCACTACCATGATGCATGTAAGTGTTCTCTGGTAGAATTCCAGCGACCTTATCTCAACATTCCAGGACCTAGGCATTCTATTTTGCTTATATCTCTATGCGCGCACTAGATAGGGAAGGGCAAAGCCTGGTACGAAGCCTTCCCATCGATAACAATAGTTCCTCCCGCGGTAGCGTTATCAGACGCCCTATAACACAGATTGTCCACATCTGTAACCCCATCCTTAGCCTTCACCTTCGGCATAGCGAGTTGCAACAGTTGATCAATGCACTCCTTTCCCCTTACGATGAGCGGTTCGCTTCCTAGATTCTGAATAGTGACTGGTGACATGTCAACAGCGCAAGTAAGCAACGAAACTGGAAAGACTCACAGGTTATACCTCCTGGCACATTGTTCGCGAGAAAGATACTCTCGTGGCTTGGAGCGTTGATGCTATACGCCACCGCCTCGGAATCCTGCGGTTTCAGCTCGAGCAAAGGGTGGCTGGGCATGTCTAAAGTTTCGCAGAAGTGTAGTACGGCCTTTCTGTAACCACCATTGGACGCCGACGGATTCGGATCTGGCAGAGTGGGCATCCAGTTCAGGCCACAAGACACGATGGGGCTATCGGCACGACGTTGGACACCATGGATGATAGTAGACGGGGTTGGATCTTCGGGAGGATTCCCATCGTCTTGGCCGGTAGGCGCGGCGTTAGCAAGAGAAAGGACAAAGGGGAGAACGACAGTTGAAAGGAGAAGCATAATGACAGAACGTGCGGGTCAATGGATGCTAAATTGTCAAAAGAGAGGAAGCTGAGCAAGATAGGCGTTTTTTTCAGTTATTGGAGTCGGGTGTGTTAAACAATACTACGCAGATGTAGGAAAGGCGAAGCAACTTATACCACGTGCTTGGGGATATTGACACCTGTTTCTTTGATGGTAGGATTCGGCACAGTTCTGGAGATGGTTCTTTCCGGTTTCGAGTGGATGTAGAGGAGCCGGCACAGCAGCGCTTGCGAGCGGGATGTGCCGCTCGTTTGAAGGACCACGACTCCCAGAGAAACACTTCGCTCGATGGAACAAAATCTACCCGTGAGGTCCTTACTTACCAACTCGGGAATTAACGTTAATTAATTTATAAAGATTGGTTGATTTACTAGGCACCTCAAGCTACAATACATTCTAAGCTGAAATAATCACATTGAACTGCACGTAATATGGCCATATGCGCTGTCACTACATAGTCGGTCCAGACCCTCAGTCTTTCCCAGGAAAAGCTCGATAGACCACCGTCTCGTTCCCAACCCCCTGCGGCAGCACTCCAATCCCACCCACCGTGTGCTGAACATTTTCCCCCATAGCAGTGGTTCCCTGGATTTCCAAACCGTAAGAGCCCAGCCAGGCAGTCATCTCCAAATATTTTAACCCCTGAACCGCCTGTATTTCGAATCTCGACTAGATCGCAAAGAATTAGCTCTGTGGCCTGCCAGTTGATAGACTCATGAGAAAAGGGTATATTTTCAGAGCAGACTGGCTCTGAGATGTGGAGGAAAACTGCGCCGATTGTGAACTAAGAGGAGCCAAGAAGCTAACTATGAAAAGTCTAGCCGTAACATAAATTCATACAGATATCATGTCCTAGAACTCCATTATTCAAATAGACACTCCTGCTTCGAGAATCCTCCTCATTTTGGTATCTCACAAGATCCTGGAATATCGCTCTAGGAGCAATCGTAATGCGTTATCCCCGTCGAAGTTCCTCGTGCAAAATTCAGTCACGGCACTCGGGTAAGCCCACTGGTCTTTGGTTTTGGAAGATCCTCTGTTACAGTTCAGATCTTACCAAGTTTCACCAGGTTTCACCTCAGCTAGCTCCTTGGCGACACCAGGGCTATATAGCTGGTGTCGTCTCATAGATAGTCAATCAACGCAGTTTCCCTCCATTGCCTCAGAGCCAGCCTGCTCTGACATCCTCGAAGTGGCATGCTTTAAGTGCCGCAGGAATATGCAACCTTTGGCCTGGAGGTAGCGAGCTAAATGAATGAGAGCGCGGTGATAGGACCGATGGCGAAGGGAGAAGAAGGGCGGAAAGTGGACCATGATTGTGTCCTTGAGCGAGGAAGTTGGGTACCTAGATGGAGGTGCGAATAATATAGAGCTGATAGTGAATTTCGGACATCAAAGCGTAGAAAAGAGATCTGTAATTATGCAACAGAAGAGAGTGCTGCATATTTTCCGAGCTCTCCGTTTGTGACGACGAGCCGAGGCGTGGCTACTTCGATCATTCGAGTTGGAAGAGGCAAAGAAATATCTTCGGGGCAGCATTGATTGCCAGCGCAACTCTTGAGCCATTGAGAAATAGGTTCTCGAGTGTTCGCAGGAGACAAGTTTGTTTCTAGAGTTCTTACAGTGACTTGTTGAGCCGCTATGTCGCTGTTCTGCGTGAACATATTTTGCGGCGGGAGAGCGTACGTCGTGGAACCGCACACGAAACGGATGCAGTATACGTTGCTCCCAAATGCCGTGAATTTACCTCCGTTTTCGAAGTGTATCTCGATTGTGTGGGGACCGGGTGATCGCTGGTCTGGCCGACCTTCTTTAAGAGACGTGCTCTGACAGTGATGACAAGAAAACAAATGTGAGCACCATGGACAGTTTTCTTCACTGGGTGATAATGGTTTCTTCCGCTGGGATAGAACCAAGCATGTGGTTAGTATGCTGTTGTGCGAATAGGTGATGTAGGACTCAACTAGACTCTTTCAAAAGCCTTAACTTAGTGCTTCACGTACAGTGTATGTAAACGATGAAACTTCACGTCTACCCAGCTTCTCGAAGCCCACATTATCGAAGCAATTCGTCCAGCATTCTTCGCAAACCAGAGCCTTCACTCGTTCGATCGGCTGGGCCGAGCGCCTCGCAATCTTGTTTTGTGTTTCGAGCGACATCTTGGTGAAGATATGAGTGAGGAGAGGGGTGTCTCGTTGAAAGTGGGTGTATGTGCTATCACAAGGCTGAGATTTGATGAGACAAGTTAACGGTGACTCCGACCCCACGAGGGCTGGGCGATAACGTCAGTAAGGGGAATGTACAAACTCGGTTAACGCAATTATCTACGAACCCCCATTCTAACATTCCTTGACCAAGCATCAAAGCGAACTCTTTTAATCAGCTGTCCCCAAATTAGAATAGAAGAGAATTTGCGGTCGCAAGGCGACTTGGTTTCCGGAGGTATTGTCTAGTACATAAGTAGTCTAGCGCTATAAATTATATCGCTTATGCGACGCCATAGGCTCAACGAAACCGTACAAGCAGGCCGTGGTTTGTATGTATATAGGGGATGATCGACCCATTCTCAAGTCGTGCTTCGGTCGTTCCCGCCCGGCAGCAACCCGAGTCCATAGATCGATACCCGCGGTCGGGTTCGTATACATATAGGTGATGATCCACCTCCAAAGGTCCGGGATTCGGGCTCTTCGGAGTCTCCTTTGTGTATTTGTGTATATAGTATCTGTGCCGCAGTAGGGTTATATAAAGGGTAATGGAGGTATATATAGGAGGTATGGGGGAAGGGAGTGGAGGTGGATTAGAGTCTTAGGAGAGATGAGGGGGACTTATAAAGCTAGGAAATTGGGGCTGGAACACTGTGAGATGGTGTGGTGTGCGGGGAGAGGTTAGGAGATGAAGGAATTGTAAGAGTACATAGACTAAGCGTTTGCACTGCAGTCCAATCTCTACTTAACAAGTAGAAATACCTACTTATCAAGTAAAACATCTACTTATTGAGTAGAAATCGCGCGGTAGGGTGGTACTAGACTTGATCGTTGGATCGTGTAGAGGGGGGAAATGAATCGGGTGATAGTGCATGTCTAACGCCAGGACATGATCGCGTCATAAACTGCACGACTAACCAAGAATTGAATACCTAAGTATTATCATTTGGGGTATCACCATACTAGAATCGCACCGAAACCCCATACAATCCTACTAAGCCACCAAGGCACCTCTACCCTTCCCCCTTCTCCCTTACTAGTCGGACTCGGCGTACTCGCCACCGTCACACTTTGCCCCGCCCTCGTCGCACTCCCCCCAACATTATTCCCACTCGCCTCATCCACTGGGTACGGCCACGTATACTTCCTGCCTCCCTCTCCCTCCCCCCAGGCCCTCTTCACTTGTTCCAAAACCCCATACCCCGCCGCACAAGCCTCTTTCGTCTCGGGTCTCGGCCACTCAGCTTGGTATCTATGCTTCGACAACGGCCCCGGGTACGTGCTATTGAAGTACAGATTCTTTGTCTCAACGTCCCAGTTCACGTATCGCGGTGACGTTAAATTGGCGACGAGTTGAAAAATATTCGCGCCGCAGTCCCAGCGCCCGAGGCTGGGGAGTCCCCAATTCGCTTCCACGGTGCTGAGAACGGAGTAGTGTGTATAGAATGTTGCGTCATGGGTTCCGTATAAGGCCGAGGGGATCGCGCTTCCGAGCAGGAGCGTGAAGACGTGGTTCTGGGTCGGGTATTTTTCGTTCTCGTCAAAGGTGAGTAGGATCAGTGTGTGGTTTGCGTTGAAGGATTTATTTTCTAGAAGTGGCGTTAGGAAGTTGCGGGTCCAGGATGCGGCGTGTGGGAGCCCTGTGTCGTGGCCGTCGGACGTCATATTAGGGGTAATGAAGGACCATTGCGGAATGAAATTGCGTTGGATATCTTGGTCTAGGGAGGTGAAGTTCTTGACCAGACTTAGCCGGGTCGCGTTGCTGGTTACGGAGTCGTAGAGGATGAGCGGGTTGTGTTTGCGGACGTAATTATTTCTGCCGTTTTCTTGGTTCACGTAGCGATCGCCTTGAAATCCGGCGAATGGCATTCCTTCCATGTAGCTTCCCCACGAGATGCCTTTCGTATCGAGGGCATCCACGATGGTCGAGATATTGGCAGGGACAGCGTAGAAGTCGTCGGTGTCTAGGCCGTGAGTATCACCTCCCACCGCGGCGAGATAGTTCGGCTGACTGGGATGCGTCAGAGCCCAAAAGTTGGTAAGGAGAATTCCTTGAGTGGCGAGCCATTTCATGTCTGAGTTTCTGGCCGCGGTATCGTAGTCCGTGTTCTCGAGCCATATCTGAATGATGCGGTCGAAAGCTTTGCCCTCGACATTCGACGTCGGTGAAAGTGTTGGCGCTGATGCTCGGGAAGCAGATATCTCAGAGGGGGATAATTTGATAGTGGTCTGTTCTGGCGGCGATGGCCATGTCGAAGCGAAAACGGTTGATGCTGAGAACGCGATGGTGAACAGTGAAAGAAACATTGTGACAGAGTTATGATTGACGACGAAAGAGAGCGCTAGGAAGGGGGTTTGAATAGGCCTAAAGGGCCTGTAAATCTGCTCTTGATGTGAAGGACAACGTGAAAGGTGGTGTTATCTCCTTGGCGCCATGACCGCGGTCCAGAACTATCCAGACGGAGTAGACATTGAGTATCGAAATGATCAAATAATGTTTCAGATACAGAATGCAGCGCCAAATGCTCGGAGAAGAGGGTGTGGACGAAGAAATATCATGGACTGCCGTTTCTGGCCCACACATGGGTTCCAATTAGGTTGGCGTCGAACCATGGAACCAACCCCGCACCATCCACATCCAACTCTCCTCGTGACAAGTCTGCGCTCTTTGATTGGTCGACACTTTCTCCAAGATAGCTTAATCTCCACCACCCACAACGCGATTGCGGCATAACAGCACAACCGCGAAAATGTTCCAAATGAGATGCTTCGCCGCGTTGCGCGCCAACTGAGAAACCCCTTCCCAGGCCAACCCTCCAGGGTCTTCTTCTAGAAATGCAGCGCCGAACTCCATAAATGCGTATTCGCTCACCAAAGTACTCTTATATCCCGTTATCTATAAGCGCCCAGATGCAGTCATGACGAAACCTCCTCTTCCTCTCCTCTCTTAAGCTCGTGCTCAATCGCAGCAATTGTGTTGTTTAAATCCATGCTTTCGATGCTCTCGGCCTCAAGGAATCAGACTCGGATCCTTTGGCCAATTCGCCGCAAACGCCGTCCACGGCGTCCCGCGCATCACCGTATTCCCCCTCTTATCCGTGACATAGAGCTGTGGCTCGAAGCCCTGGACAGAAGCCCAGCTCCAGAGTAAGCGGCGCCAGTAACACGTAACCTAAACACTCCATCAGCCAAACATCTGTCCAGAAATCATCCACGCCCCATATCACGAAATAGTAGAGGGGCAGGGTTTTCTTACCGCAGCAGGCGTCAAATACCGTCTCGCAAACGTCTCATAACTATTCCTAGCAATCTCCTCAGCCTCGTCGTCATGCTTCTTGTAATATTCCATTGCGCTCTCTAGATTCGTGAAGCTGTCTGAGGCTTCGATGAAGTTGATGTCTGGGCCTGCGAGGCGGAGCAGATGGGTGTGGAATTCTTGCCATTGGAGGGGATGCGTGATGAGGGCTGAGCGGCAGAGTTGGAGGTATTTGAGACGGCCGGAGTAGGATGTGCCTTCGGTTTGCACGGTGAATTTGTACCTAGAGAGAGGAACATCGTCAGCTCTGCATTCCATTTCCCAACTTCCTTGCGCATCTCTGCCAGCCGGTGGAAGACCGTGCTCGAACACGTACCCGCAAAAGTCCCTCAAGTTCATAACATCCCGACTATGCACATCACTCGCGTTATTTATAACCACGGGCTTGATATCGCTCCATTCCCTTCCAGCGCTAACCTTAACCAACTCCTCCCTCAACTTCGCCATCTTAATCTTCCCCCTCCACACTACCCTCCCATCCTTCTTATGCCACCCCCTCTGTTTCTCCACATCCCCGATCTCCCGTCTAATACTGTTCCAACTAGGCGCGTGCGTGTAGTTCCAGCTCCAGTACGCGTAATTCGGCATCAGCCAGATGTCGTCGTAAGCGTTGGTATCGCGGCGTGTGTACCCGAAGAAAGTCCCCTTTTCAGAGGAGCGGCGTGGGAGGTCGTCGAGCGAGAATGAGAATTCGAGGTTCGGGATTGGGGGGTCGGAGGGAGAGGATGTGGTGAGGGATCGGTCGATCTGTGCGAGGGTGCCTAGGATGCGTTCGCGTTCGTTACCGTTGACGACGTAGCATTTTTCGGGAAGGCCGGCGTCGATGACGAAGAGCTATTTATCAACAGTATGTTAGTTCCAGTTCCAGTTCCCGCTTATATGTTGAATAGTGATTCAGAGGGGGAGGAATACAGGGCTGAGAGAAAGGAATTGCTGGACACGTACCTCCCCTTCGTAGATCATAACCCGCATCATGCACCGCTTCTCCCGAATCGCAATCTCCCTCTCTACCACCTTCCTTCCCTTCCGCCTCTTCACGCTCTCTTCGAGGCTATGATACAGTTTCGGAAACGCAATGTCGCATTGCTCGTTACTGAACGTATGCACATTGGCATGCAGATCGGCGTCAAACTGCCATGAACTTGGTATATACGAGTGGTACGGATGTGAGCGGTTCGACCATCGCGACCAGAGCAGCGATATTATTATGAAGACGGCGATGCAGAAGAGGAGCGTGTGAAGCGAGTGTCGGGGCCTAGGGACCGCGTGGCCTTTGTAGATCATTGTGAATGGCTTGAATGCGTGGTCGAATACGGCGTCATGAACGAAAGGAGTAAATGCGTGAGTAGGGCGCTGGAACCGCAAAAGGAAATAGCGAATAACTGAAGGTAAGATGGCAAATGAGTGAACGAGGGTATGAAGTATAACAAAGGCACTTTCGTAGCGAAAAGTGAGGGCTTGCTCGCTCGCTCGCTCCCGCAAGAAACAACCACGATAGACGTTCCAAAGAGAAAGATATTCGGAGAAAAGAAGAAACCCGACAAGAGAAAGACAAGCAACCACGACGTCTTAACCAACGCCGCGCTCCAGGGGCCACAGGCCTGCCTTGAACCCCGAAATAAGCCTTTCCCAATCAATTGCTGCATCCAGCACCTCCCCCACCAATGCTCATCGTCAGACACGCTGCGCCGCTTCCTGCGCCAATCCGCTATCAGCATGTGCCAAGGCTGAAGCTCCCCAGATTGGGATCAATGTGCCGGATACGAACAATAGGGGCGTGCGCGGATCGTGTCGCGGTCCAGCCATCGCTTCCAGAGGAGCTGTCAGGGACCAGAGCTAGCGATCTGACGGTTAAAGCGTGCGCTGTGCGCGATGGTTTGCGCACGATCATTTGGTTGATGAACGTGCGATTTGCTTTTCGCATGGGCCGCCGGTCTGGAGCGAGGGTTTTGGGTTTCATCTCATATGGAAATGGACCGATGGGACGTGTTGGGTGACATTCTGCAACCTGCGCCGCGAGCAGACATACAGCTGAGCCGGCGCAGACGTGGAAAGTGTTATTATTTGCGGATGAGTTGTTGGTGACGGAGCTGAAGACCGTTTCACCCGTCCAACTAAGCACCTGCATCCTGCAGCGGTGGACCTCGGGCATGGGATGGGATGCAGGTGCTGTTGGACCCGAAACTTTCGCCCACCAGGCACAACACCCGCCGATCCGGATTGGCACTAAGCCTGTCGACAAGCTTGTGCTCCTTAACCATTTATCACACCCAGGTCGGTCGGTCGCACAAAACCCCAGCTTTCTCCAATTTTCTACCTGAACGAGGAATGCGATCACCACCGACCGCATGCGCCGCGACCATCACAATTCTGGAGAAAGTCCGAGAGGAAGGATCTGCGGCGAAGTGCAGATAAGACGACATGCATGCGACACCGTTTTTCGGTTTCATACTCCTGCGACTCCGCGTCTAGGCTGGTGTGGGTGTGTCGTGTGTGGTTTTTGGGGCGGCTCCATTCTCTCGGCCAGTTGCTTGCATGCAGGAAGTAAGGGGTAGGGCTGGGCTCCCGTACGATTCCAAGCACGAGGTACGTCTCCGCGGATGCCGAGGGCTGTTGTCGCACATGCGTGTGTAACCCAAGACCACAGCACACGCGACGAAAGCTTGAAAAGGGCACGACATATATTTCTCCGCGTATTGACCGAAATTCGGGTGCCGGCCAGGTTCACGGACGCCCGGCCGCTTTTTTCGTACCATGCCATGCCACGTCGTTCCATTAATATCGCGATGCGCACACGGTCGTGGTGGTTCGTTGGGACGATAAAAAACGGCTGTGAAAGGGCACAGCGACAACAGTTCTGAAGGGCGCCGTTGCCGAAGTCGTAGATGCCTAGGTGTTGGCTGACTGGTGCGGAGAACCTTCCGTCATTACCTGGTACGAAGAACAAGTCCCCAGAACACTACACTACCTGCGAAGGTCCGACTAAAGGTCGCGCCTGACTTTATCACCACCACCGCGCCTCCTTACCTAAGATCGTCCTATGTTAGTGAAATCAAAGGCTGTGTGCTGTCTAGTCTTTCAGTCTTCTACTCGACCCATATCGCGTCGACGTCACGTCACAGCAACCACAATTCTAAACGTAGATTTTGTCCAGGTACAATAAAGCAAGAGCCCAGGTAAATCAATTTCTATGTCTCAATCTCCGCAAAAGTTCACTCAATCTCCAACTCACCGCCCGTCTCATCTCGTATCCTCTCCTCCATTTAAATTTCCTCACAAAGCCTTCAAAATCTCCTCAATCCCCTTCATACTCTCAGGTCCCATCTGATCCACCCTAGCCACCTCCTTCCCATCGCGAAACACCAACGCAGTCGGTACCTTTGTGATTCCGAGCTTCTCCTTTGGCATCGGGTTCGCGCCCACGTCGATTGAGTACGCGTCTGTGGTGTCTGCGAATCGTTTTGCGTTTCTGTTGAAACAGGGTGGGTTAGTTGGTTGTGGGATGAGGTAAAGGTACGGGGTACGGAGAGGAAAAGACGGGCCGGGATGGGGTGGATGGGGAGAGGATGGGAGAGGACGTACTCCGTGGCTTGCGGTGGAATGGCGCCTTCGTAGGCGTAGATGAAGACGTAGCGGTCTTTAGTTTCCATGGCGGCTGCGAAGTCCTCCTTACTGCGAGATCTTAGCTTGCTTCCGAGCGACGGAGCTTGGGTGCCGAAAATTACCTGTTGAGTTCCTTGTGGGACATTTTTGCGAAGATTTCGACGAGAATGGCGCTTAATGTGCTGGGTTTGATGTATGGGGCGTGGTGATGGAGAGAAGATCATCCGGAGTTGCTGGTGTGCTATCCAAATCGACCTTCGCCCTCGACTTTATACATTAGCTATCGTCCCCTCAGCATCTCGCTCCATCTGGTCGACAAATCGCATGTCTCGGAAGCTCACGTCAACAATGGATCGGCATGAACAACGGCAGGCACCGACGTTCCTCAGCCACGGAGCATCATCTGCGGAGACCCGAACCTCCCCTCCCACTGTCGGAACGTTTGCGGGCCAGCCCGCCGTCCTGGATGATGTCTCCCCGCGTTCTTCCCTGCCTCTTTGAGCGTGTTAACGCGTGGGACTCGCGTTGGGATTGTCTTGGCTTTCTTCGGGATGGCCGATGATGATGGGGAGCTGATGTCTGGCGAAATTTCTCTCCGGGATTGGTGGGATGCCCACGACCTCAACTCCGGGTAGCCTTCTTGGATACTCTCTACCCGAAACTCTGGTTCAGACAATTCGTGGGCGAATACAAAAGTCGGCGTCGAGAAGGGGACTTTCGCCGACGTGAACGTGGTGCAGTGTGAGTAGCGGAAATGGGAGGAAAGCTGACTCAGATCAGGTACCCGGTGTCAACCCGAGACATTCTGAGGATGTGAGGCTGTGCTATTGGCGAACAGAACATGCTGCCTTGCCTTGGATACGTTGTGCGCGTCGCGATACCGCGAAAAGCTGGCGGGAGTGGAGTAGGGTTGCACGTGTCCAGCGTCAGAAATGTCGATTTGCTCGACAACACTCGTTCATGTTTAAGGTTTCCATTACGGTATGTAAAAGCATCGAAAGCCTAAAACGCCGGTATTCAAAGAGTGCTGAGTGACACATGTATTAAACCCCCAAAAGTCGATTTTGCCCAATAGTTTGAAGGTGCACCTTTCCTCCAACGCTCTCCAACTTAACCTGAAGATGCTTCGCCCTGTCCTCCATTGCGGCGAGACTCAAAAGCTCGTGGCTGTCCCTCTTATCTTGTTCCCCGAGTCCGTGGAACAATAGTGGAAGATTCGATCGCCTCCAAGCACGCTCTCGTTTGGTGATGATTGCTGTGACAAGAACAAACGCCGAACATCCAAAGACTATGGCGGCCGGGGCTACCATACGTGCCCATTGCATATGATAGTAGAAGACATCTTGGTAGACATATCCCAAAGCATATGTGAGCGGGTCTCTCGCCCTTTCGAAAGCGTCTCTATGGTCGCTTATCGGCCGGCGTACCATCTGCGTCATAGCCAGAGCAATGTTGCTGAAAGTTAAGTTCAGATTCGCGATCGCCTTCTTACTGGTGTGGTTGAAGGTCAATTCGTAGATATTGGTGACGAAGTGATTCGTACGCGAGTACTTGTTTCCTCTTTGTTGATCCACCTTGATTATGCGGGAATCCCCTCTCAACCCATCGGTAGCATCTAGGAGGAGGTTTTGTAGGCCTTTATGGGCGCGGGTTCCAACTTTGCTATCACATGTCCCGTTTGAGTTGGTAATGAGGTGATCGTCGGAGACACATTCTCTAGGCGAGACAATCAAGGCGACACCTTCGATGGGAGAATCCTCCGTGTATGCCACCCCAACATCCCCAATCTCTGTTTCTTGCATCAATGGACTTATGTCTCGTCTGACATGGCCATGCACTGTCTTAATGTTCCAATACAGTCCACATTCTATGGCGAGCGGTTCGGTGCTGGATTGAAGAAGATTTTCATGAAGCATGATCGCTGTTCGCACGATCATACCCCCGGGAATTTGAAGAGTATTCTCCTTGTCATCCGTGTATGATTCGGTGGTGAGCATCATTTCCACATAATCGTCGGTGCTGCCCTTTGGAAGTGTCAAGTTTGTACCTGGGAGGATCCGATTTGATAGTGGAGAATCGTTTGTTTGAATGGCGGCTGTCCGGTCTACGCAGATGTGAGATACCTCCAAAGTTTGGTACTTGCCAAACTCGCACAAACCAGTTGGGCATGCGACTAGGTTGTCCGCTGAAAAGGCCTCTTCTAGGCCGACGCCATACGAGATACCGAATTTGATTGCATTGATCATGTTGGTGGTTGCCCATGGGCGGTCCTTACTTTCCATTGTTTGAGAGTCTCTGTATTCCCTGGCTATTGGGTGCTTTGTTGTGTCTGTTATGACTAAGCCCGCCATCATTTCGGTCATATTGTAAGGAGTTGTGTTGATCTCAAGTCTCTGTGGGATCTGTATCGCGCTTTGTATGACCGCGTCGATAGGTAGGGCGAGGACCGTGAGTGCGGCGCCAATAGCCACAAAATGCCTGCGTATGCCAGGTCAGAGTGTTGCCAGAGGATACGATGAGATAACCAGATCGAGCTTGAATGGTGATTATACACCTACCCAAAGCGCACGATCCAGAGCAGCCGTAAAGAACCCAGAATTCCCCGACTAGCGTCATCAAACCTCTCAATATCGATGAGTCTTCTACTAGATTTGAACCATGACCACCTCAACTGATTGATGGCAGTAGCAACGGGCATTAACATTGCTGCTCGCATGATTGCGCTTAGCAATGACAGAATAGGGAAGAGTGTTGGCCTTTGCATCTGATCCTTTTGCGCGACTGAGAAAGAATCTCCATACACCTTGTTATTGTAGCTAACCATGACAAGAAGAATGATGGCAAACATGCTGCTGGAGAAGATGCAGGTGAGGACCTCCGCAATCCATGCATTTTGTATGAATTCCCTGGAGGGTAAGAGCGACTGCGAGAGAGAACGGCGGCGATGTGGCGCAGGAGGAGGCTGAAGATCGTGGTGATAGAGTGTCTGGGGATAGAGGAAAGGCTGATAAGACGGCGAGGTTGGATATTTCGCCATTGGTTGAAGTCGTTCTTGTTGCGACTTGAAAAGTTGAGGCGCGATTTTCGTTGAACTTGCGACACTTCTCACCAGCAGCGATAAAATATCCTTTTAACTGATGTTGACCACGGTTTGACTTTCTCGCGGTACAGCTTTCTGATGTGAAGTCGTCATTCGATGCGTTCGTAAAGAGTCAAGCCACCAGGTTTAGCTTATAGCCACAATCCGAATCGGTTCCTGGATAGCGACGTGGTGGCATCATGCGAGAACCATTGGAACATATTTTGGGACTGGCCAATTCTGCGCATCGCGTGCTGAATTCGACCACCTCAAAGAAGCAATTCGAAGGCAAGTAGCCTGTCATGCTGAACAGCCCAGAGACCGGTGACCATTATCGCTTCGGCTCAGTTCCTTGATCGGCTGTTATGAGTGAAGAGCGTCTTGAGGTCGATCGAATGATATTGGAATTCCTGTCAAAATTAGTAGTCTTGAGGGCAAGAGCGGGAAAGAAAGTGGTTTCGATGACCAGAGGTGATCTTGTTACGGACATGTGTGGGAGGAAGGCACCACCCGCCAGGAACGATTGGAATCCATGTGACCGTGGGCCACACATTACCTTGGCGGATGAGCCCCGACTCGAATTCCAAGGCTGAAGGGAGCACCTCATAATATCGTCCGGTTTGGAAATTGTGTAGCGACAGGAAAGCCACGATACAAAACTGTGCCACTTTGCACCGCCATACGAGTGGCGTGGTCAAGTGTGCCAAGATAGTCAAGAGAGACAATGTCAGCTAGAAGTTGATCTGCAGAGAAGCCGATGAAGACGCCATGTTGAGAGGTCTGTGAGAGCCATTTGAAAAATGTGAGACCTGATTCCGGCGAGGGCTTCCCCGAACTTGGCTCCTCATTTAGCGTACGCCCTATTGTTCAAATCACGCCCTAGAACGTACAAACTCGCCACTGAAATTCCACAAGTGTTCCCACATATCGTCGTATGAATGCTGCGATTGGCTTACCAAGCAAGCAGTGCGGGGGTTGACTGGAGTGATGCAATTCGAGAGCAAAATGATAAATGGACAAGAAGACCCACGAGACGAAAGAAAGAAACCTTGGAAGCAGACTCACGGTCCACTATCATATCTACCTTTCCCACGACTTGGATTCCCCGAACCCCTCATCGCGCGCGTTCTTCGCCGCGCCGGATATCTGCCCGACAGCGATTGCCCCGCATCAAACTCCGGAGCGCGTTATCGTGTTATCAACACGCGTAAAGATGGTAGAAGCCTCAATTCCCAAGAAGATTCTGCTTTTCGGAGCGACCGGCGTCATCGGCAAAGACATTGTGGACGCGCTGGTCGAAGCCCAGTCTTCTTTCGAGAAAATCGGAATCTTCACTTCGCCCGGCACTGCCAAAAGCAAGGCAGATTTCATCGAGAAATTGAAGAACTCGGGCGTGGAAGTGGTTGTTGGGGATGTGAACTCCGCGGCGGATGTCTCAAAGGCTTATGAAGGTGTGCTTAGTAATCACTTTCGCCCCATGTTCAATTCGCAACCCTCGCCCATCAATCCGTCTTCGCTCCTCGCCCACAATGCAGAGTCTCTGGCACCTTAAAGACCATGTAGCTCTTGGGTCCACGCCCCAAAAGCATCTCTCGGTATAAGACTAACAATTGACAATTAAATCCACTATGCAGGCTACGACACCGTCATCTCGGTCCTCGGCCGCAACGTCCTCCTCGCCCAGGTCCCTCTCCTCTCCCTCGCCGCCACCTCCCCCACAATCCACACCTTCTACCCGTCCGAATACGGGACCGACATCGAATACAATGCCGCCTCAGCTGCCGAGAAACCGCACCAGATGAAACTGGCCGTGCGCAAGCACATCCGGGAAAACATCGACACGGCAAAGCTGCACATCACGTATCTTGTCACGGGGCCTTATTCAGACTTGTATATTGGGAAGATGCACCATGATGCGGCTGTTGAGGCGGGGTCTTTCGATGTGTTGGGTAAGAAAGCGGTGTTGTTGGGTACGGGACAGGAACGTGCGAGTTTTACGACGATGAGGGATGTGGGGGTTCTGCTCGTCGCCGCATTGAAGACGTCGACGGCGGAGAAGGAGAGGCTTTTAAAAGTGAATTCGTTCACGACGACGCCGAATGCGATTCTGGCTGAGTTTGAGAGGCAGACGGGTGGGAAGTGGGAGGCTAGGTATACGTCTCTAGATAAGCTGAAGGAGTTGGAGAAGCAGGCTTGGGAGGGGCAGAGTCCGATTTCGGCGGTTTATACGTTGAGGAGGATTTGGACGGAGGGTGGGACGTTGTATGAGGGTAGGGATAATGGGAAGATTGGGGAGCCGGGGTTGGAGACGTTGGAGGAGCAGGTAAGGAAGCAGATTCAGATCCAAGGCGGAACGCTCAATGGCTAGATACCATACACTACGCTACATATTTTGTGATGGACGTTGATGCAACTCAACGAAGTATTTGTTACTGCTTGCACCAACTTGGTCCGCGCTAAGGCAGCTGTTATGGAAACTAACTCATAAGCTTTCTTAATCTTACATCTACTAGAGAATTATGTCCGCCGAGATTAGAAGGGGGACCTCGGATTTAGCTAATATGACGACTCATGATGGCAGTATACACACATTTCGTCCAAGCTGTACATTATAACAAGTTGTTCTCCTTCAATTGCCCATGAATGCCAGGCAAGTTTACAAGGATACTTGTTCTAGTTTTCTAATATATATATATAACTATATATAAAGGCAGTTAAACAGAGGCTTGCCACGAAAAAGATACACCTCTGAACGAAGCTCGTACTAGTACCAAAGTGGTGCAAGACCTTCACATTGTGGCGTATATAGTAGGTTGAGGTGCGACCTACTATGCCTCCTTCTGCATGGATCGATAACACGTAACCCGCCTCAAAGTTTGTAGAAGATTAAGCAAATTTTACTACAGCGCCTTGCAAAAAGCAGGGTACAGATGTTCGGCTAAACGCTCGGCCACAGTCCCCCACCAAAATTAGTATAACTAAGGATGAAATTACTTTCTCTATCTATATAAAGCTCTATTATTATAGCAAATAGTTATATACAAGTTAATTTTAGAGTCGCAATCGTAATAACCCGTAAAAGGGCCCAAACAGCCACCTCCGCCACTAATTCTTAGTCATCTCGTCCCAAGCGCCAGCCTAAACCCCCCTCTTGCTACCAACAAGAGGAGACCCCCGTACTAAATAAGCAGAAGCTAGGGAAGAAGAAGCAATTGTCTAAGAGACTAGCAAAGGGCTAAGAAGCTCCATAGGCTACACAAGGGTCACCCCAGGAGGTAGAGGATGATGTCCATACATCTAATGTTTAACTAGATGCTAATAACAAGGATGCCCTAGGTGAGGCCTTGTAGGGGGGGGGGACTAGAGGGGCACAATCTAATAAGAAGGAAGAGGAGGAGACTAAGGACAAGGAACTCTACGAGCCTATTTGCTTTGCTAGGCGTTAGTCTGCCTAAATTAGGAAGGATATACTACCCTAGGGCACCTTAAATCGTTACACATCTTCCTTAGTTAAATATAAGGATTTTAACAAATAGATTAATCGTATTTTTGACAGGCTCTACCCCTGTAAGGCCCTACTGCAAGCAGCCACTGCGACGGTGTATGTATAGGGTATGAAGAAGGAGGACTATTTTACGAACCTAATTAAGACATTTATAGACTAGGATTACTCTATTTCCCTACTAGAGAGTCTTAGAGCGTTGCATAAAGGGAGAGACCTTAGTTTTAATATACACTTTACGTTACTTAACGATAGAGAACTTCTATTAACGCCAGCCTAGGGTAAAACACCACGGAGTCGTTAATTAGCATCAGCTACCTAGCAGCAGCTTAGCTAGCTTAATAAGACAGTAGCTATTGAAGCGGCAGCTGGGAACTACGTGCCTGGCTTCCTTGACTTCTACTACTGCAAGAACACCTACTGCGGGAACAATACCCTGACGTGCTACGTGTTACGAATATCACTCGCTGGAGTAATATTGTGAACAGGACAGCACAACAGAGTGTCACGTTTGACCTAGTCTTTGACCTAGTCAAGCCTGACGACGGTATGAACCTAATGACAGGGGACGACGGCCCTCTAGAGGTCGACGACCTTAGAGAGGAGGCTTGGCATAACATGGACACGTGATCTAACATCACGTGTGCTAATCTGTTAATCTATACTACTTAGCAGCAACAGATTAACAGATTAAGGGAATAACGATCTGTGCGATCTGTGCCTCTTAGCAACAACGGATTAAACAGATTACAAAGGAACAGACTAGTATATAGGGACCTATAGATCCCCTATGTAGTTCCTTTATAGTTAATCTTATATTCTTATATATAGGCACCTTTAACAAGTAACACTTTATTATAAACTAATTATAAGTATACTATTAGCCTACTACTTCTAACGTCTATCTTATACTGTTTAAAGCATAACTACCTCTATGCTTCTCTAGCAACCCTCCCCTTAGCTAAGGCTTAGGTAAGTTACTACCCTAGCGTTATACTTTAACTACCTAGTAGAATAATATAATAGCGTCTACTTTAAAGAGATCCTCCTTTATAAGAGAATATAGTTTAGCAAAGTTTATAGAACAGCTTAAACAAATAAGACAAGAACAACTTAAGGCAAACAAGAAGACTTAAGAATTAGAAAAACACTAGAGGGCCTTACTATAGCAGCCTCTAACTAGACCCTTCTTAATAAAATTACTAAACTTAAAACTTAACTTAAGAAATACTAGAGCAAACTACTTAAGCTTAGGTTACTAGACAAGTTTAATAGAACCTAACATAAACTTTATAGCTTCCTAGCCTTAATAGCTATCTACATAGACATTAACATAAACAAACTTCTAGACAACGCTAGCAAGGTTATATTTATAGCAGCATACTTTACTAGAAAGGCTATAAATTAGTTTAAGACGTACTTTAATAAGAAAATAGGGCTAATAGAGAACATTAGGGCGTAGAAACGTATGCCCTGTTTACTAGCTACTAATACTTTAAAAACAAACTTAGTCTTATATTTAGAGATGTTAACGCTAAAAGGGTTATAGAATAAAAGATTAACTGTCTCTAACAGACTAAGTCTACGTTAGCATATACCTCTAAATTTAAACAATTAGCATCTAAGATTAAGTAGAACTAGTTAGCTCTAATGTTATAATACTATAAAGGATTAAAAGATTTAGTCTAATATAAAATAATCTAAATAGATTATGCCTATACTCTCTTATACTAATTAAACAAGCTATTAAAATTAATAATAGCTTATACCTCTAGAACTAGAAAAAGAGAGGAAACTTTAGACATAGTTAAAGAAAGGCAACTACTATAGACTAGAACCTATAGTCTTAGGAGCAAACTAAGAATCTAATAAAAAGACTATTAGGGCTAATTCTAACAGAAACCTAAGGGGACTGCTATAATTATAGTAAACTAGAACACTTTGCTAGAGAATATAGATTACCTAAGAAAGAAATAGGTTCTAGAACAAGGCAACTAGGTTGCTATAAATAAGGAACTAAAGAAAGAAGCAAACTAAAGGGAGCTACCTAGAAGGAAAGCAACGCACTAAGGAACGTATTATAGCTAACTAGGAGCATAATAGTTTATACTAGACCTTCTATAGTAAAGACAAATGCCTAACCTACTATAACATAAAGTAAATATAGAATATTAGCCTAAGAAGGCTAAGCTAGCTATAACTTAAGAGGAAACACTAGCTATTAACAAATACCCTAAGATTAAAAGTTTATATAGAAACTAGACTCTAATAGCTTGTCTATAGAATAGGAGGATTCTAACAAAGCTATGCCTATATCCTTATAGACTGTCTAGGATAGTAAGAAAAGGACAATAAAGACAACAACGTTACGCTATTATATAATAACAATTAACTAATAGCAGCATGTAAAAAGATGCTATAACATAAAGTTACCTTTAGAGGACCTAACAACTAGCAACAAACACTAGGCGCTAAAAGACATAGCAACAAGGAATATATATAAGTCCTAGGACTAGCAACAATAGAACAAGTCTACTAGGGGTTAACTAACTACGCCTAAGAACTACGTTTCCTACCTAAAGATAACAAACCTGTTACTATTATATAACTATATAACAATTAGAAACTACTCTACTCTATTAGAAAAACATTCCTATAGTTTAAAGAATAGGTAGAAAACAACTTTGCGCTAATTAACAAAACCCTAACAAACATACATAGGAAGAAATCGTAACACTAGTTATAGAAGTAGACTAGTACCTACTAACGTAGGTACTAGTTAAGATCTAGATTCTAGTATAGAACACTGTAGTCCTATTAGAAACACCCTTAAGGACAGCAATAACAAAAGACTATAGACAAGTTACCTAGATATTTTAAGATAGCCTAGGCATCTTACGTTATTAAGGAATGCGTAATACACTGCTAAGCTAAATTAACATATAATTATTTTCTAACTAGGGGAGAAAGACACCTTTACTAAACTACTAACACTAGAAGACATCTATAGATAGAAGCAGTCTATAGACTCTAGAAATAACAGAAAGGTTAGCCTAGTCTCTAGGACATTACTCCCTATAGAATATATGCTAGGGCGACTGTAGTATAAGTGCCCTTAGAATAAATGTCTAAAACACGTCTAAAAGAAAATTAACACTAAACATTAGCCTTAAACTAATAGCCTAAAAGGGATAATAGAAAAGACACACCTGTATTTCTAGGACAATACTATAGAACCTAGGCCTAAGTTATAATTAATAGCAGAGCTACCTAAAACTTTATATTAAGGCTTTATACAAAGGTACTAGATAGCAGTGTATAAGAAAAGGTACCTAGAGATTGTCTATACTATTAAAGAAGACGCTTTCTAGGAACCTATTACTTTTAAGACTATAGCACATAACTTCCTACTGCTTAGGAGCAGGGAGCTACTTAGTTTTAACGTTATAAAAATAGAAGATACTAAAGATATTATCCTTAGTATGCCTTAGCTATAAGACAATAATCCTATTATTAACTAGACAAAGGGAACTATAAGAATCCCTCCTAAACTAAAGTATTAGTATAGAATAGCTATAACTAACAAGACCCTAGCAGAGACGCTACTAGAGAAATACTAGGAGTTCGTAGCAGCGTTTAGCAAACCTAAGATTGCACTACCTAAACACTAACTATAGGACTATAGCATTCTATTAGAAGAGGGAAAACAACCCCTATTTAGACCTATATTTGCACTTATAGAAAAGGAGTCTAAAATCCTTAAAGAATACGTTAACAAGAGCCTAGACAAGGGATAGATATAACTATTAGCCTTACTAGCAGCGCACTCTATATTTTTTATTATAAAAAAGAACATAGAAGAATTATAACTATGCGTAGACTATTATAAACTTAATATAATAATAATTAAAAATAGGTACCTACTACTATTAATATTAGAAATATAAGACTATATTAGCTAGGCTAGGATCTTTATAAAACTAGACCTACGCAACGCCTATTAACATATAAGAATTAAAGAAAGAGACAAGTAGAAAACAGCATTTAGAACTAGGTTTAGACTCTATAAATACTAGGTCATGCCGTTTAGTCTTACTAACGCACTAGCGTCTTTCTAGGAACGCATTAATATAGTTCTTAGGCTATACCTAGATTAGTTCTATATAGTATACCTTAACGACATTCTAGTATACTCTAACACTATAGAAGAACATAGCAGGCACGTATAGGGGGTCCTTAAGGCACTAATAAACGCAAAACTATACCTAAACCTAAGGAAGTGCGTATTCCACACTAGGAGGACTAACTTCCTAGGGTTTACTATTAAGCTAGGGAAGATTAGTATAGATCTAGCTAAGATTAGAGCAGTCTAGGACTAGGAAGAACCTAGAAACCTAATAGATGTCTAATCCTTTATTAGATTCTATAACTTCTGCTAGAAATTAATACTAAACTAGTTAGAACTATTAGCACTATTAACAGAACTATCTAAGAAAGATATACTATTTAAAATAACTAAGGAGCAAAAGAAGGCTTTTTAGCAAATTAAGGCTAAGTTTACTAAGGAACTAATAATCTACATGTTTAACCTAAACTAACTAGCAGGAGTAGAGACTAACACGTCTAATAGAGCAATAGTGTAGAGGAGTAAAGTGTAGGATAATACTATACCTCAAAAGTGCTTAGAGTCAAGCCTAAACCTACGCTCCTAGCGATCCTTATAGAGTTAGAGATAAGACGCTCTATAGTTAATAGTAATTACTAAGGCATCGCGTAAGATTAATGTTGCTGTTATATACTTAATTTTTCTATAGAGAATTAATGCTAAAAAGATAGTGTTGCTTTCTAGATGTCTCGCCCTAATTGCCCCCCCCTGAGCCCCTTATATCTCATAGCCCCTAACTATATCTCATAGCCCCTAGCTACTACCCTACATTCCCTCCTCTGCCCTATTTAACTAACCTATAGTTAAACATAGTGCTTACATATTTTATACTAAAAAGAGACTAAGAAAAAACATAGAAAAAAAGTAGAAGAAGTAAGGACAGTATGCCTAAGGCAGGTAAAACTACCTATTAAGCAAGAAAAGGAAATTAATCTTTATAGAGTTTGTTATGCTCTACTCTGCCTTCCTTACTCTCTTTATTATTACTTCCCTCCCTATTGTCTTCTTTCTCTCTATTTCTATTGCTAGAGACCTATAGTATATAAGCAAGACTTCCCTTAGCCTTAATTATGTCCTGTTACGCTAAGTAGTTGCTAACAGCCTTATAAGTAGTAGACATGTTATAACTAATAGGCTATCTTTTCTCTTTCTTAACAAAATATAAGTTGTTGCTATAAGCTAACTTTTCTATAGACTTAACTATCTCCTAGCTGTTAACAAGACTCTTAACAGCAGTAGCCTCCTGTTCTTTAAGCAGCTTCTTAATTTATGCTATAGAAGTATTGCTACTGTTTTAGAATAGTATTAACAGCGTTTATATTACATCTTTCTAGGTATACTTCTTCTGCCTAAGTAATACGTCTAACAGAGGATTCCTAGTCTAAATTATAACTAACCCTAGAAAGGCGTATAGAATAGATCTATAGACATTAGGCTTCCCTAAGGGAGACTTTAGAGCTGCTATAAGATTATAGTGTGTAGTAGAAAGTTCTTCCTAAGTAGCTGCTTTAGGTGTCTCTAAAAGAGTATAGTTATTTTAAATCCTAATAAACTAAGGTAGTATTATATGTTAGGTCTTAGTTATAGGTCTAGTAGATCTATAAAGAAGAGCTAGGTAGGATATATAGACTTCTCTAGGCTAACATAGGACCTTTGTCTATAGAGGAACCCTAAGGGCTTTAGCGTCTTCTTTAGTAAACTACGTATCTTTAATAGCATAAACAAACATGTTCTTAACAGCTGCCTAGTTAGTTACGCTTAAGCGCTCTAACTACGCTTAGAGTTTACCTTCTTAATGTAACCTAGGGACAATCTTAGTATAGTTTTGCTTGTCTTCTATATCTAAAGACATAGAGCCTTAAATTATATTAATACCCTAGCTAGTTTTAAGCGCTTTATAGATGTTTATGTTATAATGCCTAAAGTAAGTCTTGTTGCCTAGAACAGCGTACTTAGAGTAGTAGGGGTATGATATAAGTTGCTAGTAATAGTCTAGGCAGAGGTAGACGTATAGCAGATAATACTATAAGCTGTAGCAGACTAGTTGCTAGAAGAGACTATGCTATATGCTATAAAGCTACCTAAGGTTCTTAGTCCTATTAATGTTTCACGTATAGTACTAGTACATGTTAAACTCCTTGTCTATAATGTTATAAATTTGCCTGTCCTTTAAGAGGTTATTAAAGACTATAATGCTAACGCTACTTGTCCTTTTAAACTGCTACTAAATCTCTTTAAGAGTTTTCTAAACCTCTTTGCTCTATACTAAAGTCTTAAAGCTTATGTTGCTTAGGTGCTAGAACAATAATTTATATTAGGCAAGTAGGTTACGCATAGGGAAGCAGTATGCTTTAAAGGTGTCTTCTTAGTATAGAGGCTAATAGGCAGCACGCTAGATTTAATACGTATTGTTAGCTGTCTTTATAGTACTAAGATTCTTTTGCTTATAATAAAGCTTAAGGAGCAGTTTAGAGAGGTCTTTATACTTAGTCTGTTTAGTTTTAAGTCTAATACGCCTAGCTAGTGCTTTTATATAGTCCTAGCATATCTGCCTAAAGTTATCTAAGCTCTTAACATTAATAGCGTAGCATGTAAGGAGCATAATAGTCTTTAATGCTTAGTCCTTCTTTAATAT